>JAUCNO010001888.1:6226707-6255777 GCA_032353835.1 Enteromius viviparus
ACTTAGGACTTTTACTTAAGTAAGATGTTGATGTAGTAATTATACTTTTACTTAAGTATATATTTTGCAGGGTAGTTTTACTTTTACTTAAGTACTAAACTTATGTACTTCCTTCACCACTGCTGAAGAGTAATGTCTGCTTAAAACGTAGCTTCGTAAATTCTACTTTAAACTATATTAAAATAGAAAACTTTAACACACATCAAAGCTACACATAAAAAAGTTCCTAAAAAATTATTTTTGGTGAATCGGGTGATGTCTTAAAAAACACTTTGCTTCCATAAACCTTACAAGTACAAGTTTATATTTCAGTTTAGACTGTTATGTGCCAGACAAATATAAATACATCATCTTAAAAGATGCTGCTCCCTAATACTCTACTCTTAAAAAGAAAGGTTTCAAAGGCTTTCCCGGGAGAGGGAATTCTGATGAGGAATGCAAATACCTTGAAATAACAGACTAATTAACAAGAAGACCAATCAATTGTAGTTAAAGGAAGACTAGCCAGTCTGTTACATATTAGCTTGTCCTTTACACATGGCCCCAGAGCCTCACAAAAACTAACAATGGCTAGACAATGTCACACTTTTAACGATCTATTCACACTGACAATTTCTTTCTAATACAAGCCCCGCACCTGGTATTCACTTAGACTTCAATGAAACAAACGCTGAATCCCTGACATGTAGCTAATATGAGTACAATTAGCATAACATAAACCATAAAGAAACAATCTGATTAGATTGACTTGGATGGTCTCCTAAAACATGTTGTGCACTTAAAGTTGTCAATATTACAAGCTGTCTGAAAGATAATGCCTTTTTTAGACACACTTTTAAGATAAGAGCACTCTGGCCCAGCAAACACCGGAAATTCAAGTATGATAGTCATATATAACTATCTGAAGTAGCTATTCATCATGACTCTGTTTGCTCATTGTGTATTTATATATGTTCATTTGCTTCACATGACAGTTTATGCTGTAACCGTGTTTCTAGATGTTTATCACAAAACCACACAAATACCAACGGTGTGCTCTCAGGATTTAGTTGGCAGAGGATTGCAATCATAAATTCAGCCTGAACATATGGACTAACAATTCAGTTTAAAGTCACTCCTGCCAAAAGTGTTAACCTGAAAACTGCATTTACTGCGTCTCAGCACAAAGACATAGTTATTGGAAGACAGATGGCACTATCCTCCAGCCACTGAGACGATGAACATTTATCTGTCCTCCACAGTCATACTCCGGAATGAGGGGGAAAAGTCACATGAACGACAAACGCTGTCAAAAACAACTCGAGATCAAAGTGTTTGCCTCCCAAACTTATACTCAATAAAAAGAGCTCATGTTTCAATACAATAAATGTAGAAAAGACTCCTTTAGTGCATCTTTATTTAATAAACCTAAATGGACCAAAACAGCATACCTACAGTACTAACGACACCAGAACTGATTATGTGTTAACCTTTAAGCTTGCAAAATACAAGCTTGCATGGAGGAATGTACTGCAATACATCGAGCTTACAGGTTAACAATTTGACCAGCTGCATGCTTTGAGAAGAAACAGCATGCATTACAGAAGATCAGTGTGCAGAGGTGTTTCTCTGCGTTTACTTGTACTTGACAAATACACTTGTAAGATACCTCACTTGTAGATTAAGAAAGAATGCAGGGATTTTATGCTGAATTTTTTTGACAATCTTCAGTTTTGCTCTCCTCATAATTCTCACACACTCCTCCAACTGCTAAACAAAGTTAAGCTACTTTCCTCAGCAGATCATCATCTTCAGCAATGATTTGCACCATTGCAAAATTAACCATACTTCACGCAGGATTAGTCATCTTCTGACTAACCAACTTACAAAATTTTCCAGCCATTCTTGATTTTTTTGATAAATTTTGGGCAATAATAAAGCAGGGTAATTATATAAATATATTTTTTATTTAATCAAATTAGCTTATCTTTAAAATATATTATAAAGTAAATTGTATTATGACAAATTATAATAATTTGAAATGTCTATCCCGGTCTGAAAACCACAACAATCCAAGAGCGTGGGAACTGAGAGTCTCATGTGCTTTGAAATACAAAGACATAAACATGCAAAGACTTGATTTAGTAGTGCCATGCAGTCATCCTTCACATTTCCATGCAGTTTTGACAAGCGTGCAGAGTGAATGCATAAAAACACATCTCCCCAGAGACTGAGTGCTTCCAACTGTTGAAGACCACACAACACTTACGCACAAACAAAACCCCTTGTGAGGACTGGTGAACGACAAACAGACAGACAGGTGGTACTGGTTGAAAATGCATCTCTCTTCTTTTTTTAAGAGTAGATGGCATTCTAACCGGCCGTTACCTTTCTGGTTACTAACTGACAAGCACCGATACCCATCATGCTTCTCTTCGGGAAGAGACTGGCACTCCACGGGGAGGCGGCCCTCATCCAGGAGCGTCCAGCAACTGTCACGCAGAACCTCGCAGAAACTGCGACAGGGCAGCGGAGGCGGCAGTCCAGGTGTACCGCAACGAGGTGTCAACAGCAGGCAGAAAAACCATTCCAAGCTATAATGGCAGTTTGACCGTAAAAGCCATGCCCATTCGGTCAAAACCACCTGAACTTCCTCCACGCTGCTTTGATTTAAAAAATTTGGCACCGTGAAACTTTCCACTCCCATTCTGGTGCAAAATGGCAAATCAGTATCGACTGGCAAGCAGCGTGGAGATTTGATGGCTGTTGGCATGCTAGCTACTAAAAACTCGCTTTCGATGGTTAGTAGACTATCTGAGACAGAGTATTCAGAGGAATACGATGTCATGTTATCATAATCATCATGCTCTGTAGTATTACTTCCATTATAAGTGCTAACATTTTTATGAGAAACATTGATGCTTTCATTAAATCGACTGTCTGATGGGTCGCTGATGCGCTGAAGTCCATCCTTCTGCTCCTCTTTGGTCTCAAGTTTAAAAATCCCCACATGCAATCTAGCATCTTCACCAGCAATACCCAAAAAGTTGGTCATTGTATCATAGGCATCCTGTCTTTCATATCCAGATCCAGACCCAGAAGCTAATTCAGACCATGACCCACTTACAGATTTTGACTCAACCCCCAACCCAGACCTGAACTCTGCTTTCCTCTCATAACCACCTCCATCAGAACTGACCTCTTTCAGGACCTCAGTTACGAAAGCACTTGTACCTGTTGTGCCAGGTGGTTCTGTCCTCGGTGGTGATGTGGGCCTTACAGTTGTCTGGTAAGCCGGTGTCTGTGCGCCCTTTACATTTTCCTTCAAGTCATCGAACCAGAACCAGCCATGCGTGTGGCGTATCCTCAAGCCCACCAGAATAAAGAGGCACAGCCAAAACCTGAGCTTAGACATCACGTTCACTTCCAGTCTTTCAGCAATTCAAACAGGATCCTGACATGCCCTCAATAGTAATCCACACCACACACACAGTCTTGTCCCTGGCTCACCGTAAAGTCACCACAATCAGCCCACAAGCCAGGAAGGAAAAGTTTAGAGGAGGAGTAACATATTTGAAAGAGTGCTGGGAGCTGGTTCGTCATTGGCCGAGCTTGGGACCTTTTCCTCCCCCGTAGTTCCATCTCCCTTTTGTCCTTGTAAAAGAGTGTCTCTGATGATAGATATTCTTACTAAAAATGCCTGCAAGGCGTCCTTTTGTATACCCCAATGCTTCTAAATGCCCTCACTGATGGAATTTAGAGTTGTTTCAACTTACTTTTACAGCCTTTAAAGGGGCAAAGAAATTCCTCAGAGCCCCTGTTACACAGAAACAAGCTGTGCAAAACACTTATTAAATACAGAAATGTATGCTTTTAATGTCATTTGCCTAACCTCTGATGCCAATTCTAGTTAAAAAAAACTAAACTACAGTTTAATTTTCTGAAGGAAAAATGTTTGCTTACAAGGAATGAAGTAATATTTAGGTAGTTTCTGAAATGCTGCATCAGAGATGCTTTCCATTGTTACAGTAACACTCAATATGCAAACTATGATATCTAGTTAGAACAATTTCCTTAAGATCCTTCTTATGATGCTACATGTATTTCCTGTATGAATCACTTCATAACTACATCAGTGAAGTTCAAACAGTAGCTGGAACAAGCGGTCTAAAACTCACTCGCCTCCAGTATATGGGCTGAAACCAACCCCTATCCAGTCAATATAAATCTTGCTCTTTGGCTTAAACTTACAATTAGTTTTGCCCCGAGCCCACCCTTTCCTCTGCACTATAAGCAGGACACAGTTACAGAGTTATCTAGAGCTTGTTCAGACAAGCCTACATGGGCTGGTGAAAGAGACCCTCTACATGCTAACTGAGAGTCTATGAGGACTGTCAAACTATTGAGATTTATTCTTGAGAAACGTTCAAAGTATGCGCACATGCATCAATGGATGTTGTGCCTCCCACGGCACACTGTAAAATGTTTTTATTTCAAAGTGAATGAAGTAAGTTTTTCTACTTTAATTACTTGCAGTTCATTTGCAATTATTTGTTAATTTTACAAACAATTTCTGAGTATAAATGGTTTTTGATTTTTTATCATTTTTTCCATTCTATATAAAGTATATGAATAGTTTAACAATGCAGTAGACACAGTCACTAAATCGTGTATGTGTTGATGAGTTGTTTATACTTTTGATTTGTTTAAACCAATAAATGAAATCATGTAATTAAAAGTTGACTAAAATTACAGTATATACCAACCTAGTCTAAAAATTGATGACAGGAAAAAATATTGACAGAATTAAACAAAAAACATAAAACTGTAAATGTAAAAATTCAACTAAATACTGCTGAATTTTATTTTAAAGCATTTGACTTTTAAAAATGCATTAAAACTTTTTTTCGTCCCAGCACTTTTAGTAGCGTGAAGTAAAAGTTGAAGGAAGAAAAAAAAAAACTCTCTTCGGTCTAACACTATAAGCCAAAAGATACAATGAAGCCTTGTGTGATGATGTGGACAGAACAGACCGAGCACTGGATTTAAGATGAGTCGAGGACGCATAATTACTCTTTAGGGTTTTGATGTAAACTGGATAAAAGCTGAAGCAGGGGATTTGGTTCAAAGAGGACTCTAGAGCTCTCTTATTAAACAGTGAAAGGGCACAATGAGCAATGCAGATTTTCCAGAAACCTACATTGCTGCCAATCCCCTAAAGTAACAATGAAGAAGTCAACCCCTCACAACAATCCATCGGGAGGCACAGACAAAATCACTGGGGCTGCCCAGGGATGGGAGTGTGGGAATGACATTAACAAATGCAGAGGAACAGTAGTGCGGACAGTCCTCGAACCCCAGCCAAAAACACAGTGAATCTACTAGCATGGACTCAAGTGGACGCTGCTGGAAGAGTTCTCAGTGGCTTTGTGCCAAACCTAGTGAGCTGCAGATAACTAGCTTCCAAAGTTCCCATTAAAGGGTTACTCCAACCCAAAATGTATATTTTGTCATTAATCACTGGGGAAAAGTAAAGGACATCGTCAGTGCACTCCATCTGCCATCAGTGGTTCAACTGTGTTATGAATGTTATGAAACAATGTTATGAAACAATGGGAACACTTTTTGTACCAAAAAAACCCACTAAACTTTGCACTATAGGGCCATTTTAGAGAGTATCGTTGCATGCAAATAGTGTGCCCTTTTCTGTGTCAGCTGTGACACATATTTCGAGGGCAAACATGTCTATTATCATTAATGTAGCAATGTGTGTAGCACAGCCTACACAGGAGTCAATTTCAAACCGCACAGCTTTCTGTTTGTCAGCGTGGCAGATTCCCTTAACCGGTAATCTTTTGTCCTCGCACTCAATCCTCATTTCCGGTAAATATACTGAATGTTCACAAAAATTGGAATATTGGTAAATGTGACTGCAAACGGAACCTCACTATGTCTGAATATGCACTACATTGTAAAAAAAAAAAAAAGAGAACTTTGCCACAATTAAAAAGTTTGTTCTATGCATGTAAATTATAAGGACAGGAGATAGGAGATAGGACTTTTTCTTAAGTGACCAGTCTTTGGAAAAGTGTACAGAAATAAAATATTTAGGCCATATTCTAACTGACGATATGTGTGATGACAGAGATATGTACAGACAGTGCTGTAAATTATATGCCCAAGCTAATATGTTGTTACACAAATTCAATATGTGCTTTCCTGATGTGAAATGTTTTTTATTTAGATCATATTATTTCCAAATGTATACAGTTCACTTATGGTGGTGGTATAAGAGCTGTAGCCTATGGAGGCTCACAATCGCCTATAATGATGTCATGAGGATTCTTCGTTGTGTCCCTAGGTGGCAAAGTGTTAGTTTGCTCTTTATGAATTCCGGTGTTCCTACGTGTGGAGCTTTATTGAGGAATTTAATGTATAAATTTATGTGTCGCCTAGATATATCTGTTAACAGAATTATTATGGCAATAACGAGTTGTCTGAAATTTGTGGCTGCTATCACTACTTAAAGCTGTTGTTTTCTATATTGTAATTGTTTCTTTTATGTCTATGGACCAACCATGAGTCTGAAATAAAGGTTATATATATATATATATACAGTATATATATATATATATATATATATATATATATGAACAAGTTCTGGACTTACATCTGACTTTATCATGTGAATGTCACTATAGAAACTTTTGTGAACACTTTGCCAACTTTCCACCTTATAACTGGCTTTAGTGCAGACTCTTGTTTTAACAAAACTGGCAAAGCAAAAGCTGCAATTAAAAAAATAGCCAAAACAGTTTAGCCAATTTTTTCAAAAATGAAAAATGACCTACATGCGGGAAATTAATACAGTACGCATGATTGGACTCCATTACTCAATGTAGGTATAATGAAAGTATAACATTCCTCATTCTTTCTTTTTGTCTCTTTAAACAGGAAGTAAAGGTTAATGAACTGCAAACACAGCTTTTCCTTTACCCACAAGGACACTGAAACACGAGCAGCTATGAGAACATGACATTGACACATGCTTCTTATTACCTCGAGTCAAAATGTCACATATATCACAAAAAACAGCTAACAATTCAATAACTGGCTGAGGTCCTGCTGTTAGCTTTTACACAAGGGTTAATGCTAAACCTCATCATTCAGGTCCTACATGGGTGGGAATCTTAGTTCGCAATTCTCGACGGTGACTCCCTCGCAGTCGTGACCTTTCTCGGCGCATGTTCAGGGCCAACATGTTCCCTTCCATCAGCCAAAAAGATTTTTTTGCCAGATGAAAGCTGCACTCATCAGGATGTGATTTAACATGAATTGTAAAAGATATGGCAGCTTTTACTCTTTGCTGGTAAAGAAATAAAAAAGGCGCTTGTGCAGTTTTTCTTCTGGGGAGTCCCTGGTTTTTAATGTCTGAGATATTCTTGGGTGCCAAGGAACTCTAATGATTGGAAAGTTTGCCATCTGAGCTTTGTTTTGGGCAAAACTGGTATTAATCATACACCAGTACCACACAAGTTAGTCTGAGAAGCTTGAGGCGCACGGGATATGAGAGATGTTCGGCCAGAAAGGATGGGTGGCCAAAAACAACACCTACACGGTATGCGTTCAGTCACACTCCTCTGCAAACTCCTATGAGAAAACTGAGCTTTCCCGACATTTCCTGTCTCCTGAGAAACGTATCCTGGACATGTAGTGTCCTTGGGTGTGTTTGATATTGATGATATTGTCTCATAAGTGTGTAAATTACCAAATTACCAGTTAAAACAGAGGAAAATTTTATATTGTACACTACTACTATATTCAGAAGTTTGGGGATCATTTATTTATTAACAGATGAACACTTTTATTCAGCAAGGTCACAAAAGTAACAATAAATGTATTTATTTTATTACAAGGACTTCTAAGTAAATGTTTTTTTTTTTTTTTTTTTTAATCACAGTTTCTATAAAAATATTAATCAGAACAACTATCATGGGTCATGAAGACTGGAGTAATGTCTGCTAAAAATTCATCTTTTCCATTAAAGGAGTACATTAAGTTAAATCATATTCAGATGCAAAAAGGTTATTTTAAAACATTACTATTATAAACTTATATTTAACTTTATTCATTACGGTTTTGTATTTTTTAACAACACTGCTGCCTTGGTGACCATCTTTTTTGTATATAAATGTCAAACTCAAAAAAAAAAAAAAGAAAAGACAAAAGCTCTAAAACAGTTATTCAGAGATTCTGGTTAAATGTATGCTCAAATAGAAGTGCATATCATAGTGAAAAATCTATGTTCGAAGGTATACAGCATACACACACACACACACATACATATACTGTATATAATGACACAAGTTTGAGAAATATAGTTTATAGGGTTGTAACAGCAATAAGGTGAATTGGAAACGAGGCAAATGAAAGGATCTTGTGAATTTAAGCAAAGCTTTCTGTATTTACAGGTGACAGGGAATTTACTGAGTGCTTGTAATTAAGTTGAGCACAGGGATAATAACAGCATCTCATCCTGTTTCCGCTGTCCACAGGATCTCTTTTTAAATTCAGAGAGAATCTGAACCTCTTACTCGGCCTGACATGCCAAAAGCAGAAGTTATGAGATGTTCTTGATCCACAATAACACAGAAACAGATGTGACACGGGTTTACTGCTTTGGTAAACAAGAGCAGACAGAACAACAAAACTTGATTAAGTATGTTCTTGGGGATTCCCCACTTAGGTCTGCCATAATATAGTCGAACAGCACAGATGCACAGACACTCCTACAGGCTTTTCAAGGTCCATTCCTAATGAATCCCAAGGTCACAGCTGAACATATTGTTTAAACACTTTTGGGTACAAGAACCTACAAACTAAACCTTGTCTTGTTTTAGTATGTGAGACTAACAAAAAACACCAGAAAGTATTATTAAAAAAATAGAAAGTAGTATAAATGAAACTTTCTATGTAATATTAACAAATAAAGGCTTAGATCAGATTAAATTGAAGACAAAATACAGATTAGATTAATCTAACCTCTTAACACCATCCAAAGAGGAATACTCAGTGATCACATGCTGCAATTTCACTCTTGGACTTCTAAACTGAGCTCATGTGACCCACTTTACCCTTTAATTGCCTTATTAGTCCTAAACGGACACCATATTGGACTACTTACAGAAGAATTTCGAGGGGTCAAATCACCTGCTAGTCCAACATTTCATAACACTGGCCTATGCCACCTTACATGTCCACCAATACCTACATATTTTCAGAAACGCAGGCTTACAAAACTACCCACAAACCAATAAATATTTCTTGTTTCGTGTCATTCAAATGACACGTGCATGCCTACTGAAAAGCTTCAGAATTACACAGCAGTCAATATGAGAATAACTGAGCATGTAATAATAATAAGACCCCTGTCAAAAAGCTAGAAAATATCCAATCGCCCCTCACAATGCCCAGTGAATGCTGTAACTTCCTCCAATCTGTCCTCACCTGTCAGGTTTCATTTCATTTCACTATACATCCAAAGTAGCATACCAAATTAGTTCATTTGATATAGGCTCTCAAAAGCTGTAGACATTTCAACACAAGTCCTATATTAATTATTGTTAATTCTATACTCTGAACTTATGTATCAAGCTGCTTTTTGTCAGGTCATACAAGAGTGAGAAAATGATGAGTGTATCTACAGTTTTGGGTGAACTAGCACAAGGTAAATACACAAAGGAAGCGCAAATGGTTATAGTCGGCCATGCTACCTATTATCTACACACACTGAAAGATCTATGATGATCTATGAGCACTCTAAGCAGCATATGGCAGATCCATATGATTTGTTTTTACAGCTACGAGGGGTTGTCACCCCTGCACTGGGTCTCCATACAGCGAGGTCACCCTGAAAAAACAAACCTACAAGGGCTAGTGATGTTACAAGCAGCTTGCAGAAGAAAAACACCCTCAGCCTGAATCAGCTACAAACTATAACACAACGCACATTCAACAACATTCACCTACACTGGTGCATCAATCTTGTTTTATGTTTGTACATTGATGTTAACTTAGTTAAGGCAAAAAAAGATATTCATATGGGGGGTAAGGATACCCCATCTTAAACTTCAAAGACTTGGTGACAATGACATGGAATGCATGGCATGCCTTCATGATACCAGCAGGCTTTTGTCTGGACTTCTCTGGCTCTCTGTGGGTAGAGAAGTCAGCAGGCGAGCCACAGGAGGGCATTTACATGTTAAACACTGCTTCCTCAGGGAGGGCACGCTGAGTTGAGTTTACCCAGGGGGACAGAAGACCGTTTAAAAAAAGTAATGAGTTTAGTTAAGAGGAATCTCCTGAGAGGAGGGTGGTCCTCACGTCATCCGATCTCCAGTCACTTCTAATCACTCTCTCACAGCGAGTCAGAGTATGTGTCAACCTGTTGTGTTCAATTGTGTTGATTCTGAAGGCACATATAGTTAATTCTACACAATGGACTTAATTAACATCAAGCATTACTAGAAAAAAATGTAAAGAAATTACTTGGACATTTATAAATTATAGTATACAACATAAAATAATTTAATAAAATATAATAATAAATAATATTATAATCAATATTAAACTATTATAATCCAATTTTCTATAAAATGAATACAATATAAATGTAAAATATATTAAATATGTTAAAGCCAAGTTCTGTCTGTGAAATGTTTTGAGTAAAAAGGCTTAAAATATATAAATTATACAACTTAAAAAAAAGTATTTGTCAACATTATAAATATAAGTAATGAACTATAAATAATAATAATAATTATTATTATTATTAAATAAAAATAATTATAATAATAATAAGCAAGGCTAGGCCAGTTTATTTAAATAGCACATTTCATACACAATGATCATTCAAAGTGCTTTGCATAAAAGGAATTACAATAATCATAAAAATATTTTTAACAATAACATCAAAAATAATAATAAACAAATAATAATAAAACAGAATGAAATAGAAAAGTATAATAAAATCAATAATATTAATAATAATAACAAATAAATAAATATGTGATTTGTGTATAAATTCATTAATAAAATATATAGAGAATTTTTTTAAATATATTATATAAAGTAATCAATTGTATATATATATATAATTTATATTCCCCGTCACTCTGTTAAGCCTTGGGAACACACTTTGGACTAGAACCAGTGAATGAATTTCATTAAAGGTTTAGTTCATCCAAATATTAAAATTCATTAATTACTCACCCTCATGTTGTTCTAAACTCGTAAGACCTTTGTTCATCTTCAGAACAAAAATAAAGATATTTTTGATGACATCAGAGAGCCATCTGACCCTCTATAGAAAGCAATACAGCTAAAATGATCCCAGATCCATAGTAAAACCATTGGTAAAACAGCCCATGTGACATCAGTGACTCAACCTCACTTTTGTGATGCTACGAGAATACTTAAATAAAACCAAATACTGCAAATAAAACAAAAATAACATAATTTGTTATCATGTCTCCCGTGACTTACATGCTCAATGCACCACATACGCAAGCTTTAACATATCTGATGTAATCAGCCTTGTTTACATCCAGGAGAAAGCATGCGCGTGTTCGCAATCTGCGGCTGTTTATGCCTAGAAGAAAGCGTACGTTTACACAGTAATGGACTGTTTTACTGATGTTTTTACTACTTTTCACATTTCACCACCACCTTCTTCTCATGGGCTTTGTGTTGTGTGCTATTTTATTTTCTAAAACTGCCCAGCTTTGACTGCCTTCTTGTAAATCTTTGGAGGTGACAGAGAAAGGGGGCCCAGCGAAGTGCTACGAGGAAAAACTCTTCTGTCCCTTCTTACACCCCCCACCCATACAGCACACTGTAAAACTTTCAATCCTATAACACACTTCACTAAATCTGCCAGAAAACCACTGCTTGGAGAGCTGGACAATTCCCTTAGCTTTTCAGCGTTATCTATGGACTCGAAACCAAATCCCTCCAGCTCCACCACGGGAAATAAAGGAGTAGAATTACAACACTGATCTCTAGGCCAGCAGTTCACGTAAAAGCGTCAAGAATTCCATAAATGAGAACAGACCTCCAATATAGACGCTAGCAGGTTTGCAGAATGAGGTCAGCTCATCAACAGTTTATTCCGGCCTGCAGGAGACCTGGAGGAGCGTGTCTGGGCAGAAACAAGTGTGAGAGACTCTGAGAAGTCTCCCATTGAGAAATTGTACGGGTTAGGGTTGATGTCTGCAACGGAAAATATCTCTCAGGACGCTGTCAGGGACGTGTCAAGGCCCAGCAGTGCAGATAAGGAGGGCCTCCACTTGACAAGTATCTTTCAGACCTCATTCAAGACCTGTGCTCTGGGTAAACACAGGCAACAGAGACAAGAGCATGAAGAGAGCAGCCCAGAGGGTCTTTATCCTGCTCAGACACGCTCTCATTCATTTCATCTAATGTTCAAAACTTTGCAACCCCTGGTGATCGTTTACAAAGTCTGTATTAACAATGGACGACAGATGCTGCAGTCTATATCAGAACAGACCCAATCTGGATGCAGTATGTAGCTTAATCTAATCAATGATTTCTTTTTACTTTTTTAGACAGATACAAAACAGAGCTTTATTGCTAAATGCCAGAGCAAACTACTGCCAGAAAATGATCACATCGCTACGTCTGGGCATTGTAAAAATAATAGCATATATTTTTTTTATTGCTGCATAATAATATAGTTTTAAAGATGTCTGAGAATGCTTTCCAACTGCCTTCAGGACAAACTTCAGCAAACAAGACATCAGTATAGCGTGATTGGCTCCCTCTGCTGGAAGATGAGAGATGCAATGCAAGCTGTGGTATAAAATAATTTTTAATTACCTTTTAAATTATCATGCTGCTCTAAGAATGCCGAATTTATATGCAGATTGATTGTGAAACACTTTTAATTCGGTTTAATTTCATTATTTGTTAATGTGTGAACAATGAGCAACATTTATACAGCATTTATTCTACTGTAGGTTCATTTTATTTATTAAACTAATATAATAAAGTATATTGTTTGTGCATGATACCAAAATTATACAAGACGATCAAGACAATATTAATATTACAATGATTTTTACCTAATCTTAAAACTTTTTTTTAACGATCCTCCTTAATTTTCCTTAATTAAAAAAGCAACAGCAATTTCTCGTTGACAACAATATTAACCATGCAAATATATATATATATATATATTTTTTTTTCTCCATGCATTTCAATGTATACAATTTGTAATGCATCAGGATTTATGGCTCATATAATATGAAATAAAATGAAAAACACTCTATTATATTTCATTTAGAGGTCAAAACTAAAAAAAAATGTGCTAAAAGAAAAAAAAAACTTTATACACGTATTAATAGCAAAAAATATGTGTACCAAGAACTACAGCTAGTCATATTTACAATTAAACGTGTCTATAAAATGTCAAAAATGTAAAAATGAATACAATAATCATCCATCTAAACATTTTCTGGAACACCTTAGCAACTGAACGGCAAATATTCAGCATGTTGTGTGACATGCATAGGAACACATCATTTAAATCATTTACTTTTATTGATTTATTTTGGATTTAACCAATAATACTTATTATCCTTCTCCACTAGAGGGAACTACAAACACTCCCTGTACTATATATTGAGCTAAAATGTTAAGAATATGGCATGAGGGATGTTTAAAAATAAATAAAAAAGACAAAAAAGTAATATGAACACTTAGACTTAACATCGCAAAGATAAGTTTCATAAAACAGTTATGTGCATATTTACTGTAAAATCATTTTGTTTGACAGGCTATAATTGCAGTGCACATTTACATTGTGACAATATTTGTGACAATATTCACTCATAGAGCTTTGATAAAGGTTTGATCACTGAATCTATAGTTTTATCTAATACTGAGTAAGAGATGGAGCATGTACAGCAAAAGCATAAAAAACACCCCCTACGGCCAAAAGGCACCTGTTCAAACACGCAGGCAGACACATACGCTCGGCTGTTAATAATTCTTGTCAGCATCTGATGCTGTGCTCTCCATAACACTGCAGTTCACACAGTTCATACGTGAGGGACGGGACCGAAACAAAGACAAACACAGAGGGCTGTCCCTCATCTGCTACTTAAAGTGAAGGAGTGTTGACATTAATGCCTTTTATCTTGTGTATATCAACACACTCGGGACCAATATAACATACGGTTACAATCATGTGCTGATTGCACATCACTTTTCTGACTGGATCAGGTTTGTTAGTCTCACGTAGGCAGACTTTAGATCTTCAGCATTTTTGCTAGATACGTGGCATATAAGACATTTATCCCACAAATACATCAAATAGAATATTTGCTAAAATCCTTCAATATCAATCAAAAGTTCATTTTTTATTAAAAAAGAAAAACTGAAACATCACATGGTCCTAATTATTCAGTAGTACTCTTTAGTAGAAGCACTCTTCTGATCGAATACAGCCATGAGTGTTTTTGTGGAAGATGCAACAAGTTTTTCACACCTGGATTTGGTAAACCTCTGCCATTCCTCCTTGAAGATCCCCTCCAGTTCTGTCAGGTTGGATGGTAAACGTTGGTGGTCAGCCATTTTTAGGTCTCTCCAGAGATGCTCTGTTGGGTTTACGTCAGGGCTCTGGCTGGGCCATTCAAGAACAGTCACAGAGTTGTTGTGAAGCCACTCCTTCGTTATTTTAGGTTTGTGCTTAGGGTCATAATGTCTTGTTGGCAACATTACTTTAAAAAAGTAATTAGTTAAGTTACTAGTTACTTATCACAAATAGTAACTGAGTTAAAAGTAACTAATTACCAGGGAAAGAAACTATTGCGTTACTAAAAAAAAAAAAAAATCAAATGGCAAACTTGGATGCTTCCCATATTAAATGTTAAATTAATGAAACTAACTGGTTGTGGTGCTTGTTTATCATTTAATGTTTCTATAAAAACCGGGGCAAAAAATTATAAGATAACAAAACTACTACGAATTCTACTACTTATAACAAAATAAAACGCACTAAGTATTAATGAGCTGCAGGGTTCAGGAATATTAATCACGTAGTATGCATTCGCTCGAATTGATTTGAAGAAATCAAAACAGGGACAATAATAGGTGAGCGCCAGCCAATAAGATTGTCATTAGCGCATTAGTCCCACCCACTACCAGAGAAACAGGCAGTTCTTAAAAGTGGTGGAATTCCAAATGAAATCCATTAGTTTGACAGAAAACACAACAAAAAATATCATGCTATACGCATGTAGCGCGTCAAGTCTGCATGTTATGAAAGACTCTTGCTCTTTCTAAAGAACCCGTGTTTCTTCACAGAGTTTATGGTACGTCAAATACAGCTACACTGCGCATCCATTGAGATGGACTGAGAAATGCTTATAATACTATAATAAATTATAGTAACGCCACATTTTATAACGCCGTTGTAACGGGGGAAACAGTAATTTGTTTTATAACTCGTTACTGAAAAAAATAACGCAGTTAGTAACGCCGTTTATTTAAATGCCGTTATTCTCATCACTGCTTGTTGGAAGGTAAACCTTCGGCTGACCTGAGTCTGAGGTCCTGAGCACTCTGGAGAAGGTTTTGGTCCAGAATATCCCTGTACTTGTACCTGTTCTGGTCGTCCCAAACGTCTTCCACTTAAGGATTATGGAGGCCACTGTTCTCTTAGAAACCTTAAGCAGAATCAGGCAGTTCCTTTGACCTCATGATTCTCCTTCTCTGACATGCATTGTGAGCTGTAAGGTCTTATATAGACGAGTGTGTGGTTTCCTAATCAAGTCCAATCAGTATAATCAAACACAGCTGGACTCAAATGAAGGTGTAGAACCATCTCAAGGATGGCAGCACCTGAGTTAAATATATGAGTGTCACAGCAATACTTAGGACCATGTGATATTTCAGATTTTCTTTTTTAATAAATCTCCAAAAATGTCAACAATTCTGTTTTTTCTGTTAATATGGGGTGCTGTGTGTACATTAATGATGAAAAAAATTAATGATTTTAGCAAATGACTGCAATATAAAAAAATCCAAACCGCAAGCGCATTTTCTACATTACACTTCTTGGTTGTGTTAGGTTTGCAATCTCTAAAAGAGTTCTGACATTTTAATTAGCAGAGCAACAATAAACCTGGTCTCCCAGAACAGCATTGGCTGAAAAGTGAAAACGCAGTAATCTAAAGCTCCATTAGGATGCGCCACTGAGTCTAGTACCAGAGGCTTTCGGGGTGCTGAGGGCAGCCTTTCCTACATTGACCTCATTACAGAGGACACCTCAGTCAAAGCACTATCATTAGCAGGGCTTAAGCTCAGTGCCGTGTTACAGGGGTGTGTGTGTGTGTGTGTGTGTGTGCACGAGTGACGTGGTTCGCGCAGACGGGCTACATCGATGGACATGAGACCCGTCTGGCAGGAACAAGCCCCGTCTGTGTCTTGTCAACAGCAGGATTGGGCTAATTAAGTCAAGGACGAGGTGTGGCCGTCCCCTGTTCGACCATCCCTCCTCGGGTCATATTAACTGGGAGCAAAGGGTGAGGCTCAGATAAAGCAAACATGCCTGAGGAAAAGCTTTGTTGAAGCTGAAACTCACAGATGACTACTCATCCTTCCAAAGTGAGCTCAAGCCAACACTTGCCTACACAACTGAACAACGGCGGCACAGATTTGGATTAGGGATATTCAATACCACATATTTTTAAATGCACTCCTAAGAAAGTCAGGCATAAAGTTGGTTGAGTTCATACAACTTCGATCAGATGAATTGGGGGGCTTTTACATATAACATATTTTTGCATTGAATAATAGCTGAATGGAGAGCAACAAAATGCAGAATGCATTTCTAAATTTAACTATTATTAACATGAAACAGACAAATAACACAGAGTATGCTAGTATCACCACTAAAAATTGTGAAATTGTTAATAGATACATTATGAATATTTTTATATTTAATATAAGCTATGTGTTTATTATTATTTTAATAAAATACAACTACTAATACTATTTATTAATATAATTATACTATATTATAACACAACTTGAGATATATGTATACACTGCATAGATATTACTAATAACATTTTTTACTATTATTATTACCAAAAAAAAAAAAAAGATATATAACCAATATATATACACATATATTATTTAATAAACACTACATAATAATCAATAAGCACCTAATTTACACACATACTCAATTTACACCAATTTTAGAAATTAAAAAAGACATGCATATGCTGAACAAAAAATTGTGTGTAAACCTACTGAAACTAATTATGAATTAGAATAATTATAAAAAGTATTTTAATCATTTTAACTTGCAAATTCTACACATATTTTCCTGCAGTGTAAAGTATGATGTTCTGAAAACAGCCAACGGCTAGCTAATCTGTCTGGCCGACACATCAGTTTATTAACATTGCAAAGGAAAAGAGAAGTTATGAGGTGAAAGTCTAACTCTTGTGACCAAGCAGTGGCCTCTGTCCTGCCCTCCTTCATTTACAACAATAGCTTCACTGACCTCCACACAGAAACCCACACCTGTCAGTCTTTAAAATGCCCATCAATCTGTTTCCTGAAAAGAGAGCCCTCTGCTGTCCTAAAGCTCTATTGAAAGCAACCAGGGGGATGGGGACGCTTAAACACAACAGATGTTTGTTGGGCAAGGCTTAAAAAAATCTGGATTTTTGAGTCAGAAGACAGCAAAACAGAATTTGGGAAGCTAGCAGAAGTGGAGAGCAGACAATAGTATGTCGTAACTTCCCACAAAGTCTATGAGTAAAGGCCTCTAACTAAAACAGTACCCTTACATAATGCAAAAAAAAGACTTGCTAACAAATAATAAAAAAACAAGTTTTGGAACAAAGAAGTTATATAACTGAACATGTTTCAGCAGTCTGCTGGGTCATTCACGCAGAGATAACTTTGACAAAAACACATAAGCAGTCAGTCTCATATCAGAAGAAAACTGATAAGTTTTCTCACTGTATAATGTACTTTAGTGTGGCCTTCGTCACGTCAGAGGGGAAAAAACAAACGTTAACTGCAAAATAACAAGGTTGAAAAATGCAACAAAAAATACAAGCATGCAAAAATAAATTAAAGCAAGGATAAATAACTCCCCATGTCTTTTGTTGCTTAAGTCAAAAGCCATACATCCGTTTATTCATCAAATTCATCTGCTAAAGGGGTCATGTGATGCTATTTCAAGTTTTACTTTCTCTTAGGAGTGTAACAAGCTGTTGGTTTATAGATAAGATTCCTGAAGCTGCAAATATTACAAACCAAAAAGATACTAAACGATAAACGATACTGTTTAATACGATAATGTTCTGGACTCGCTGCGTTTTCGTTTCGTTCATCTCATGCACATACACCCACCTACAGTACTCATATCAACCCTCTGTCACTCTCACCTCCTCCATGTGTTGGATCACAGACGAAGGAGAGGAAACGGAGGTGGTGATTGGAAAGGATTAACATCTGGAGAAGAGGCCATAATGGGACCCAACAACATCTGCGCACATGCTTTAGTACCAGGAAACCTACAATACCATCCTAATTCTGAACACTACTCTTTTCTTTGATGGAAAACACTGCATTTATAGGATGCCTCGTAATACTGACAGGATGTGTTGGTTCTTCTGGGAAATTTCAAAATGGGAAAATTATCTGTTGCCTTTGCATTTACTTCCAGATAAGTAAAGGCTTTAAGAATGAAAGGGTATTCATTTTCTAAAAACATCTCAGAAGAAGGCGATTCTCCAGACATCTCTGGGGTTCGGGAACAAAGCTCCTTCAAAGCATAGCCATCAGGGTGACGAAAAGGTGGAAAATGCCGTCTGCCAGAGGGAGAATAGCTGGGTCCTCCCTGCCCTCCCACCAAAATGCTAGAGCAGCTCACAGTGTGAGATCTTTTTTTAGACCCCAAAGCACAGTTGGACAGAACATGTAGAAACCATGGGGTCAACCATGTCCCTTCCCCCTTCTTACTTTTTTCCATTAAGGGACTAAAGCTTTTAAACACTAACGCATGCATGAACACTGATAATTAAAGCCACAATATTAAGTTCAGTCATTATAACTCTGAGAGAGAGAGACTGTAAAATCTTTATTAATGTAAATAGAATTTTTTGGTCTTGGCTGACAAGATCTTCTCTGCTGCTGCTCCAAAACAAGTAGAAATGCTTCTGCTAAACGCTTAGATTCTAAAATTAAAAATGAAACATGCTACTGCTGCTATAGAAAGAAAGATGCACACATAGTGGATCTAGAGAGGTGGTGCTGGGGGAGGCGGAGGGCTAAGATGAATAAAACACTGTCCTAAAAGGAGTACAATTAATAAACTAAAATTAAATCATTTAATTAAATTAGAATATTTTTTAATAAAATTTTATTCAATTTGGTAGCTGGAACTGTATTTTATTTTTTTAAAGAAAATCTCATACTCACCAAAGGTTGCAAAAATACAGTAAAATCCTATTGTGACATTTCAATCCAAACATTTGCCGATTTGCTGCTGGAAAAACATTCTGACTGACCCCAAAGTTTTGAAGGGTAGTGTAGAAGAATGATAGACGCATTTAGACCTCCCTGAAGGATCACAATCCCTTTGATTATGAGCTAAATGATGAAATGTAGGAAGGTTCCCTTCAATACCAGCATTTCCTTTTACCGGAAACTATCAGCTTCTATTTTAGCAGAAAATTTGGGCATTTCAGTGAGTGCAAGAAGCTTTTAATCAAGTGGAAATGAAGCAGCCCAACAGCAAGTGTTTTGTCAATATTGCTTCATCACCTGTGCTGGTCCCACAGGACCCACATGTCTGCACGAGACTACAGCATGTAACCTTTATTTATCCATACCCTCACTTTGTTAAAACTTAACAGCATGAAGTAAGGACATTATGTCTGTCTGCTCTTTCATGTCAAGCCATTTCCTTTGTGTCACTCAACAAGCCCTTATTTAAATACACTTAAATTTAGTTTAACAGAATCTCGTTTGACATGACCTTGTCGTTTTGCTGTACTTCTACCCTTATAATTTGGGCTCATTTAATGCTTCTGCTAAAAAAAAATAATAGATTTTGTAACTACTTACTGTAAAACACCACAGGACACCAATTGCAAAATCAAAACCCAGGCACATAACTTCTTGAAGACAGGAAGAATGTTTTTTTGTTTTTTTTTTCACATGAAGAATTAAGGGAGCAGCTACTGATGTGTTAAGACATGACTTTACATAAGCTGACACCAGCAAAATTGGCAAGAGTTAAAGTTTGGCTCATCAGTTTATTAGACTGCTTTTTCCCTTTGATTCGTAAAAATGTACTGGATTTTAGCCAGGTCAATTTTTTGTCCGAACGGAAAGAAAAGCTTTCGCCTAAAAATGCAGACTGGCAGAGGTAAGATACTATTGCTGATAAGCAGATTCATGTGTTTTTATTGTAGAAATGACAATTTCAACAGCAGCGATTACACAAAAAAACGTGCAACACCTCTAAAAGGCCTCTCATAACTTCCCCCAGTGAATGTTATCATGGTTAATGACATAGACACAAGTCAGTGACTCAGGGCTTAAAGAAATGAGTCACAGCATTATTTTGTCAGATTTTTCCCTTCACTCACTCATGGGAAACTCCTACATGTGTTTATACAACCATGACAAACTCTGAAATACTGTATTCGCAAACATGTTTACATTCAAATACAGTTTTCTATGCATTTTATTTAATAGTTCTTGCACATTTCCCTCTTGCGATCTATTAAGCATCACAAAGCTTCCACACCGGTCCTTGTGACCAAAGTTTTCATAGCAGGGGGCCACTGGGTCATTTCAATGGTGGCCTACTGGTCAGCGCTGCCTAGTAATCCTCCAACAGGACTCAACAGTCATTCAGCCTGAACATCAAAAGCTTTCCTGCTAGACTTTTCAACAGGCCTGTTTGTGAAACGGAGCCCCCTTACAGCACTTAATTCAACATTTTACAACTTAAATGTGTCTAGATGCTTCTGCTTATTCAAAACTGAATTTATGATAAAGCCCCACTGACTGAAATTACTGACTTTGTATAAAATAATGGATTAGCTTTTATAATGCAAGACAATAAAACTTGTTTTAGCTAAAGCTCTAGATTATTAAACAGTGTACCAAAAAATATTAAGCTGCCTTTCATGGCAGTATAAAATGCTTATTAAATAAATCATAACTGCACGTACCTTTAGTACAGATGCATTTTAAAATATTATTATTATTTAATAAAAAGCATTAATGATTATTTTTTTTACAACAATAATAAAAAGAGGACATTATGCAATACTAAATTATGCATAATTATGTTATACCTAATAGTATTAGCTTTTTTTATTATTTAAATCACACTAAATAATAAAAGAAACTTAAGCATAAAAATATGCTTCTGTGAGCACTGCGGGAATCCTGACTAAATTAATTTTGAAAGAAAAAATTCCAGGAAATAGATTTAAAGACGTTAAATTGTTAGGTAAGTAGGCAGTAGACAGGAAGACTCACTAGGTGTTAGGAACATAGCCACTAAGTGCACAGGTACTGACAGTAGATCCAGCCGCGCATATCTAAAAAGACAAGAAACTGACAAGATTGTACTAAAATGTGAAGTGTAAGCCATGTATGTTAAGAAAAATAGGAGGGATTAACTCAGTGCCCTGTCGTGTGGTCACATGACCCTGAACTTCAGCTGTCTGTAAGCCCACAGGCTGACTCACATTCCCTGGAGAACCAGCCTGAGTAAACCAACCTTCCCTCAGGACGCAAGAATGCTTTCCCTCCTCCATACTTCCCTGTATCAGACGCGTGCATTCGAAAGCTTTTTCCCAGTTCCGAGGCTTAATGTGCTTACTCATCAGAGCAAGAGCGGGGGGCAAAAGGAAGAACACCCATTATTCTAACCATTAACACACACTGTTAGGCTTGGTGTGTCTGGAGGGGAAAGAGCTTATGAGAATAGAATTAATGAGCACGATCAGAGAGCCGCTTTGAAACACCGCTCTCCAGATGAGTGCTGAGCAAACAGGCAAAGGGGAAATTTGGAGGGCCCACGTGCTGTCCGCTAACCTGATGTGACAGGCAGACATCTCTCACTGCTTAAAAAGGCTCTACTCCAAGAGACGGAAAGAAACCAAATTCTGACTAAGAAGATCATCAAACATCCACTGCCTCTGCCTATACTCTCTCTCCTCTTATTCAAGCCCAAAGGCCCCCTGAAGAGAATACATTCCAACTTAATTATCCCACTGGAACTAAAGAGCCATGGCAAACAAAAAAGAAAGAGAAAGAGCAAGAAAACGAACAAGAGTTCAAATCATATTGAAGCTAGGAATTATTTACAGACCAAAGAGCCAAAAAAGGAAAGGACGGACATGCATCAAAGCTTCCTGTTTAGAAACATTCCCTGATTTGTAATAATTCAGGTTTTGCAGTAAATAAACCCAGACAAAAATCGTACAAATTAACCCTTTAACTTTCACCCCAAAAAGGAGCTAATGAAAAAAATGATTTAACACAAAATTCTTATTAGTAGACATCTAAAAAAAAATAATGCCCTTTTTTTTTAATCTATGTTTTTTATTTAACTCACCCATACCGTTGAGATGTCAGTCCATGGTAAACTCTATTTAAATTATTTCATGAGATATTTTGCAATAATAAACAATCCTTTAATTTTATTATTGCAGAGTACATTTTTTAACCTTCAGGGTTTACAAAGAAATCAAATTTAGTTTAATTGTCTGTATAATAGGCTTGCTCTATTTAGCCGCAGACACTACTCCATGTTTTTTACTGACATATCATCCGTACAGTCATGCATGATTTTGGATAATGATGGTAAACAAACATTTGTGCATTTCTCATATATTTTGCTATATTTCTGTTCTCTACCCTATTCACAACAACATCATGAGTTCATCACTACTTCGTTGATTGTTCCATTGACCCCATTATCTGACGAGTCACCGGCTGCGTCATTTCTTCTATGTTACCAACTAAAGTTTGTAAACTGCTGCTGTCACATGAAAACTGGAAATACTTAAACACCTCATGGCAACAGCAGACACAGAGATGGGCCAATACAAAATCTCTCTCATCTCATAGATTCATTCTTTATCAAAGTAAGCTCACCCGTTCGGTAGAGGTATCAGGGTTAACACACTAAAAGAAATTTCAGACTTGTAAGACTTTCTAGTTCCTTAGTTTTACTACGCCTCTAAAGCTAAAACAATACCATCTGGTAGATCGCTACCAGCAGATACTGTAGATAAAAAGAAAATATCAGGCTCTTCCTGTTTCATAGGTTTAGAAAAACTGATTTCCCAGGCTATTTGGCTTGGCATTCGCCAGCAGGCCACTCCTACAGTCAAGCGTGACTATAAAAACTGTGTGTGTTCACATTCTTCGTTGTGTGGGCCTTAGGCTAAGCTGTTGAAACGCTTGTGGTGTTCTGTTAAAATAAGTGCTTGAATGTAATTACTTACAGTTTTCAGCAATTAAAAACTTAAGAACAATAAATTCATTCAGCAGTATCCCATGAATGACAACGACTTCAAAATATTAACTGTAAATAGAACCTGTGTGAAGATAAAGTTTGAAAGCCATATGGTTGCTAGGGTGTTGCTAGGTGGTTTATAGTGCGTTTCATGATGTTCCTGGGGAACTGCAAGTGGTCGAGACAGACAGATAGACTAATGGACGATTAGAAACGGATATGAGACTGGATTTAATATAAAAAGACAACATGGAACAGGTTGAAGGACAGTGCCAAGCTTGGTGGATGCAGCAGGTTTTCTCATTTTAAAGCATACAAAAGTGACTTAATGGGATTCAACCTGAGCACGCATTCTGACTGTGAGCATGCTTTAGAGAGTCAGTCTGGTGCTGTTCCACCGTTCCAGTCCGGCATTGTCCACCGCCACATTCCTGACGTTGTCTGTGCTTTACTAAGGAGACCCTGTGGGGTGGGCAGTGTCCTCTCACGCTGACCTTTGCTGGAGCTTCAGCCACTATACTCAGCAGCATTTAAGAGCAGTGGTGGGGTGCAGAGATGAATCAGCAGGGAGATAAAGGGACTTGTTCAACATGAGAAAGGACAGAAATCAGGCCCCTGTATGACAGGCCCCCCACAGCAAAGGGGATTTATCAAAGGTAATGGGTAGCTGGCTCTCTCTCTCTCTTTCTCTCCACCTCTTTGTGTCCTTTTCAAACAATGCATCTTTCATAAAGGGATAAATAAAACAAAAGCAACAACCGCAGGGTACACAAGAGACAAATTGTAACAGGGACTTTAGAAGCCATAATTTAATTAGGACACAAAGCAACAGGAAAACGCTTAAACACTCAGTTCAGGCAGGCCAGTCACTTAGACGTTTACAACAACAAAACATTTCTGAATAGGTTGTTTTGTACAGATAATGACAGACACATCGGTGTACAAAGTACAAACAAAAATTGGGGGATTTTTTTTTGCTCTGCTGCGTGTTTCATGGCTTTCATTCTAAATGCTGTTGCATTGTCTTGTCAATACTTTGTTCTCTTAACTGATGCTGATTGATGCACATGCCCCGTTTAATCATTATTTCTAGAGTATTTATATCCACTGATTTGCTTCTTTTTACTCTAAGAGCAAATATTTATCAAAAACTCTTAATGGCTCAATCAAAGGCTAATAAATATAGAATAAACCTTTTTTCCCGCAATATATCATAACATTGTTACCAATTAGAAATTCAGCTAAAAAAAAATACATTTAAACAATTGAATAAAAACTGTATGTAGAAACTGCCATGTAAAGAATCAGATTGTTGACTTGCTAAAATTATTCCAATGCCATCTTTGTTCGTAAAGTTTAATAAAGTAGACATACAAATAAAACATCTAAAAACTATGCAGCACACTAAAATTCTGGTTTTATACTGCCAGCCAATGGAAAATGAGATAAAAACGTTTAAAAGTAGCAAGAAATGCAATGTGATCTAAGGTCACACAACGCAAGATCATTGAGATTTGTGTAATCTAGAAATATACAAACCTTACTTCTTCCTGCAAATGTTTTTTCATACAAATTGCATTTACTTCAGCCTGTAAACAAATGTAACACTTTTGCTCAAGTTTGTTTCTGCTTTGAAGGTTAGCTTATGGTTATTCCTAAAAACTGTGGAAAAACATAAACCCAATAAAAAGTCTAAAAAGCATCCAAGAGTAGAGAAGACTTCTCCCTTTGAAGCACTAAAAACATGAATAGCTGTCAGCTCCAAATTCACTTAGATTTACTTCCTTCACAAGATACCAGGCTTGGTGACAGCTGAGGTATACAACACTAGCTAATGGGGAAAGTTACCTCTAGGTAGTGAAATCATGGCCGTCAAGACATTTTGGCTGCTGCTAGCATGTGGTTGAGCACTGGCTAAATAAGTCCCTCGGTAACTGTCCAAAAGCCTGTTTAGCAAAGATCAGGTGTATTGAATGACATTGTGTAACTGAATAGCGCTGTAAGAGCAGGCAGACTGGCGAACAGAATGCATGGCAGGAATGCAAGCAGATACCGCAGGGTTTAGGGGAGCTACACCTGACAGGAACGCAGTTTTGAGAGTCTCTCGTTTCCCTGCACTGTCAGGTCAAGAGGTATCTTCCTACGCTCCGAAAGAAAGTCCCCATCGCAAAAAAACTCCTCTGACTTTAACGAGGAATAATTTGCCGCTGCTATGCTTCTAACCTCATTGTGAATGATTCATCTGAGCTCCTGGAAGACGGCCAGTGCCCGCTCACATCCATTGAGATGTTCCTACTGTGGCTCCTGGCAGCCCAGACAGATTTCACAGTGTTCTGGCTGGCAGAGGTGAAGTTCACGTATTTCGAAGGAGTAATTCTTAACACTTCCCATCTCGTAAAGGACTATATCAAATCCAGTTAAACAAGAGACTGATAAAAAAACAAATGCCAATTATGGTGCCCAAACTGAGACTTAAAATGTCTCAAGCACCTTTCTTTGTTCATTTAGATCACTGCTCTCAAACTCAATTCCTGGAGGGCCACAGCTCTGCAGAGTATCAAACACACCTGATCCAGCTCATCAAGGTCTTTAGGATCACTAGAAACCTGCAAGCAGGTGTGATTTGGAGCTGGTTGGAGCTGAACTGTGCATAGCTGTGGCCCTCCAGGAATTGAGTTTGAGACCAATGGTCTAGAAGATCACAACCATGAGATTTTCAAAAAATGGCGCGTTCCTTAAAACAGTTTTTTCCCCAACAGTCAATTGGTCCTTTAAGGTCACTCTACACTCAGTTATCTCTAAAACCGAGTATGGCTTGTGTAACTAGATGCTCCAGTTAGTCTTACTTGTTGGAAGAATCATCTGCTCAAGTAATGAATTATGGAAACCTGGGAATTTTTCAAATTATCGTAAGCTTGTAACTGTTTTATTTGGTGCATAATTTCTCATGGGGTGCATGTTGTAAATACACACGTATTGTCACTCCGGTCTACATGTGACTGTATTTTAATTAAACAAAATGTCAAAGGCTTATTTGAGGGATCTTAGTCATTAAGCTTGTTCAGAGTGGTCTTCTAAAACTTGGCTTAGTGTCCTGCTGTTTCTTTATGGGAAGAGATGCTGCTGCTCACATTGGGACTGTTCTCAAAAATGATTGTGTCAAGTGATTTTCACCCTCAATCAAAAGGGCAGTGATGGTTGAGAAAGAGGGGGCATTTAGATGAAGGGTTTATGAAGGTCACAGATGAGTAAAGGTGAAAAAGGGTTGGGGGATTACATTTGCAAGTCAGCACACCATCTGCACACACACATATTCCTCAGTGACAGATGCTACTGGGGGCTTTATGGATAGTGTTGAGGTATTTACCAACACATGCACGTTTTATAACAGGTTTGGATTGGCAGTTATGTCTGCATTAGCACCGTGTCAGAATACTGTAGAACAATAATTAAATTGACCTATTCCAGTTCGTTCCTATATCAACAGTTTCTTGAATAACCAATGGTTGCTATCACGTCAATCTTGTATCTTTAAAAATAATTGTAGAATCTATTATAGAACCAAAACCACAAACTGCTACATTGTTAAAAATAAAGGTTCCAAAAACAAACGTTCAATAAACTGTTCTTAAAATAACAATTTTTACTTAGCATGAAGACATTTTTGTGCAGTGATGTGATCCATTGGTAAAGGTTTTTCATAAAAGAATAGAACTTTTAATTTTAGGAGTATAGATGGCGTAAAGATGGCGTTAAATATTGGCTTAGATTAAACATCTATGCTGCTATGCATGAAAATAGAGAATAATGCTTAAATGTACTTGCTTTAGTGAATGAATAGAATTATGTGTGTGTATTTCTTTTCTTTTTATTTTGGTGATTTGTATTTGCTGTGGTGTTTACCCATGCCCAGGGACCCACACAAACTCCCCTGTGCTATCTTCAACCTTGAGTAGAAGCGGGCATGGTAGATGCCATCGGAGCTCCCCCCGGGGCTGGCGTTTGATACAGCCCTGTACAACTATTGTTAAAGGTGGGGACTGTCCTCAGGTATGGTGTCAGCCACCAGCCCCACCTCCATATACAATGCCATCACTTACAGAACCATTATTTGCTATATTTACAGCTTCATGCACCAGTCAAGTCCTGGCTTTCTATACCCAGCATTTTATCACCATTTATTACCCCCTTTACAATTATAAGTCATACCCCTCATTGCATGTCCCAATTGGACAAGAATATTACCTTTAATTTATCATGCTTGGAAATATTGTCTGTTTGTACAATCCCAAATTAGCTTGGAATAATTAAGATTGTAAATGTTTTTGAAAGAAGTCTCACAGAGGCTGCGTTTATTTGATCAAAAATACAGTAAAACAGTTATATTGGGAAATATTTTTACCATTTAAAAAAACTGTTTTCTATTTGAAAAGATTTTAAGATATATTTTATTACTTTGATATTTTATTACTTTGATGGCAACACTGTCTTTATTGTCACATGAGCATGTGCTAAATGCATGACTGTAATGCACATGTAGTGTAATGTAGGGCCTAAAATACCTAAAGAAATGTCCTCACTTACTCACTCTTATGTCATTCCAAACCTGTATGACTTTATGATTTTCTTTTGTGAACAGACAAAATAATTTTTTTTTGCAGACATTTTCTAGACATCAGATAGGTATTTGAGCTTAGATATTACAAAAAGCACCAACTGCACCATATCATTAATCAGTATGACTTATGTTTCTATATCATACAACTTCTTTGTTTAAAATGTGGTTACTTAGTATGCTATAAATCTAAATGTTTATCTTTATTGCACTTTGCATTTCACCTCCATATTCACTCCTTTTGGTGCATTTTTGTCCACTAATGCTTTAAATGTACAAGTATGTATTATCATGATTTAAGATCGCTGAAAACTTCTAATAACAATTTAATTTAAGGTTAAATGTATTTTAGGAAATTTTAGTTCTATATTTTTATTATTATTATTTTTTAACAAACAATTTTGAGTCAATATCTTATGGTAAGCTCACCTGTATAATTTAACTCAATGTGGTCGTTTTTGGCTGATGGCAATGAGTCACAATTAGCTAAGTGGGTTTCTCTCCCTGACAGATATTAATGCTCAAGCAAGGAAGCTACAAAGAAACCGTGCTAAAGGAACAATGACACTCCAGCACGGCTCTTCATTCTGCCGCAGCCTCAGTGAAACCAGCCTTAACTTGGTGGGTCTGCCTGGTGAGGAACCTAAACGTTACTACTCTACCCTCCCAGGACCAATCAGAACACGCTCGGCACGAGACGCTGAGACACGTAAAGAACGAGATGGGGGCGGAGTTAAACACTCTCTCTACCAGTCACCACACTTGCTGCTCCTTCAAGGGTACAACCAACAGGTACAAGCAAAAATCTATCTATCTATCTATCTATCTATCTATCTATCTATCTATCTATCTATCTATCTATCTATCTATCTATCTA
>JAUCNO010001888.1:6255877-6272342 GCA_032353835.1 Enteromius viviparus
AAACCTGCAAGCAGGTGTGATTTGGAGCTGGTTGGAGCTAAACTGTGCATAGCTGTGGCCCTCCAGGAATTGAGTTTAAGACCACTGATTTAGATTTTTTGCTTTTTTTTCAGGCCAGAGGTTTCACATAATGATGAATTAATGTCGAACTGAATTCAGTCTGAGGTTCAGGACTTAAATTAATCTTTTACATAATGTCCTAGAAACAGGTACTCACGCCATGGATTTTCTATTCCACAATACTTAAAGCGTCTTAAAGGCTTCTAAGCCTATGCTTTCATAATGATTAAAAGTCATTAATGTCACAGCATAAGCAGTTTTTAAGTATTTGATTATTGAATTGAGACAGTAAAGAGAATATGTCCTTAAATATTTATATATATATATATATATATATTAAAAACATTTTAACCCCACTGGCAAGTAGTAAAACATTAGGAAACTATTTGCTAAAGGAGTAAGAAAAATTAATTTAATTTAAAATGTGTTTTAGGGAAAATAATGATGGTTATATGATATATTTTCTGGGTTCAATAAAATAAAATAAAAAATTAAAAAGCCAAAATTATGTTTTGTGGTGTATTATATTCAATTAGTGATCTTTTTTAAGTAAATCAAACGATGGGAAAAAAACATACATTTGTTTTCTCCACAATCAGACAACTTTTTAGAAGACATGAAAAGTGCAAAAACACCATAAAAATGCAGACGGTAGAACAAATTATGCTAAATTTCTAGACTGAGCAGAGGATGTCGATAAAAGATTTAAGCATGTGGTGACTTGCTTTTTTTCCCCCTCTGCTCTATAAACATGCTGCCTGTTAATATATAAAAGTACCCAAAGAAATTAGAGGCAACATCAGATCCAAGAAATGAATCAAAGATATTAAAGCTCTCTTTCAAAGCCTTGTAAACTGCGTTGCAACCTACCGTCTACTGAAATTTAACCTATTGCAATGCATTGTGGGATTACATTCTCCAGGAAGGATACATACGTATGGTATTTTAGAAGGCAGTATAATTATCTAGCAGTGCAGCACCTGTATTACTATCTAGAAACTGCAAAAGGAAATGCATATTTGTTACATGGGAATGAAAAATGTGTGTTTGGTGCAGAACAGATTATCTCTGAGCTTTTTAACTGAGTGGAGCTCAGCTGATCCTCTAAGGAGACGCAAACAAAACTGCTATTGTCACTTTCAGAGGGCTGCACTTAATACACCTAATCCCTGGCACCTGACAAGGTGAGGCCACACAGCAATGCCGACACAGAATTCAACTGACGGGAGGAAAGATTTTAAGCTTTTGTTTCAATGGTAAACGTCAGTTGAACTGGGCTTAATAAGTCTTTGACTTGAATGTACCCGAGAACAAAACAGTGTCTTCACATGCGCCAGCAGCACATGCTCTGTGACTGAAACCAGTGAGTCAAATGAATGGCTCTTATGAACCAGTTCGTTCTAATGAATCTGTAAATACGTCTTCTGCCATTTTAGAGAGCAAAACTAAAGTTGAGTCACTGATGTTTTACTATGTTTCATTTGCACTGTGTTGCTATGGTTGCTATTTTATGATATCATCAAAAATACCTTGAGTTCCAAAGGTGAACAAAGGTCTAATGGGTTTGGAACGACATGAGCGTAAGTAATTAATGACGGAATTAATTTTTTTTGGGTGAACTAACCCTTTAAAGGAATAGTTGACCCAATATATTTATTTATTTTTTCTGTTGAGCACAAAGGAAATATTGTAAAAAGTGTGGGTAACCAAACAGTTGACGGTAGCCACTGACTTACATGGTATTAAAAAAATAAAGGAAGTCCACGGTTTCCATCAACAGTTTGGTTACCCACATTACTCAAGATATCTTTCTTCTTGTTAATCCAAAGAAGAAACTCATACAGTTTGAGAACTTGAGGGTGAGCAAATGATGTTCATTTAAATTTTGCGGTGAACTATCCCTTAAATCACCAAACTACATCTAAAATAACAAAGAACTTCTACGGTTTTAGGCTTATGAGATTTATATCACTTCAGCTTAGACTTTAGCTTTCTTGACAAAATCTCTCATGGATCAAGCAAAAAAAAAAAATCTCAGAACTTAAAAGGGTCTTCTAAACCCAATGAACCTGTACAACATGAAATCTATTGCTGTTTCTTGGAGTTGCTTCATTTTAAGAGTCTGTCAGTGCCTGTTCACATTCCTGTAAGTAGTCATATCTAATGAAATAGGGGCCCACAGCTTCACTTTTCTGTGGGCATCCACTGACACACAAACCAGACATCCAGCATTCTTGGCATTCCCTTGTCAATCAGTGAGTAAAACTGATTTGACTTTTATCACCACAACATTGTAATGATAGAGCCAAAAATTAACAACCCCTGAGGCATATCAGAAAGCAATTAACTTTCTTCGTATGGTAACGTTAACATATGTGATATACTGTAGGATGAATAACTAAATTGTTTACTCTATCTACAAGTGATCTAAACGATGTGGTCTGGAAAAGGTACGTAGCTTACATTTTTGTGATTTTTTAGGTTCAATATGGTTTAGTCAATAGCATTACCACAAATGATTTATAGTCAAAACAGAGAAAAAAAAATAGGCTACTGCGCAATATAGTTAATTTCCATGCAATATACTGTAAATAAGGGTTCTTTTCTACAGAGAATGTAGTGAACATAGCAAACGGACATTTTTAGACTGAGCGATTGCTCTTATTTAGGGTGGTCTCCAAGTTGTGAAGAAAACACTGTAATCACCATTCTGAGTCATTTAATCTTCACATCTTTGGTGTGAGCAAAATCTGACTCCTAATTCACCTACTTAGATGTTCTCAAAGCCACAGTGTGAGGACTCCCATGTAATGACAAGCTTTTAGTTCGAGGCACAGCATACAAATTATAAAACTCTCTTTGTTGTTTATTATCAGAGATGAAGAAGTTTAGTCTTTAAATGATCACGGTCTGTAATTTTCCCTCCCAATAATCAGGCCTACAACCTCAAACAGGGACAAGCCTATTTATTCTAATAAATCTAAACATTTATTCAACTGCTTAGATGCTAATTTCTTTTAAAAACAGAGACTATGGCCCTGTTTATACTTGTTTTAACATCAGTCTCCAGTGATCTCCTTACAAACAGTCAGACAGTCACCAAATGCGTAACTACAATCATCACTTACTGTGTCACTTTATGTTGATATAGAATAACTAATTTTTCCATTCTCTGATTTTTACACTTTTTGATGTGAAGGACCACCTAATATGATGTGATGGACCACCATTCATGATCCAACTTTAATGTGTGAGGAAAAAGAGTGTATGCAGATTAGAAAGATTTATGATTCTGAAGGTTCATGTGCCATTGAAGACTTTAATAATGACTGATGAAATAAAACAAAGTAGAGATTGTTTCATAGCAGCTTCACTGTAATTAATGTCAAGCTTCACATGTCCAAGCAGGCATCACTCTTGGTCTACTTCTGATATCGTATCTTGCGTGAATAATGGTGAAATAAAAATACTCCAGCATTCTGTTGTGGTCGAAGAATTGCATTCTGATTATCTTGCGTGTTCATTGCCAGGCTCATGAATCACCAGCAAAGCTGTAGATAGCGTTTTCCAGAGCTGGATTTGAGAGATCTGTTAAAACAGTACTAGGTGGGCTTGGTATATATGCACATGCTTGAATGGAAATGACTGAACTATCTCTGGTTATCATCTTAGGTTCAAAACAGCTTAGCTCACTAATGCAAAAAAAATAAATAAAAGTGAACTAAACTAAAAGTGGTGCTTGGACACAGAGCTTCTCAAGTGAGCTAGAAACACACAAAACAGATTCCAAGCCATGTTAAAACACACACTGACATAATCCCACTTATGCATTATGGTGTCTTCATTGGAAAACCCCATATTATACGAACTGTACAACATCAAAATATCAGCTAGCATGAAACTCCATGGCATGGGGAGCGAAATGGTCCTGGCTTCAAAATTAATCCCTGTTGTTTGGTGACTGACTGTTAAAGACAGCCAGTACGGATTAACGGACCAACTGTGACCTTTTTTTCTTGTTTGCAAGAATGACTAAGAGTCAGTTTTGCTGATAAAAGTCAACGTATCTCTACATGCTCGTATGTAACCATAACCTACCCTTCTTAAGTTGACATGGTAATCCTGTGTAATGAAGTAAGAAATTATCTAAGGGGTGACGTCTTGCCTTAAGCAACATCAGAAGCTTTAGATTCAACAGGACCACTGAGCATGACAAAGGGACCCTTCATAAGTCGAGCCGTGCCTGTCCCGCAATTAGCAGCAGGCAGACTGAAAAGAGACCGCCGGTCGCATTGTATTCCGTGAGACGATTTCCAAAGAGGGTCTAAGATTTCCAGCCACTCGACTCAAGATTGAAAAAGGGCAAAGGAATGATAATCTGAGGAAAAAATCTCTCTGAGAACTGTGGTGACACTTGCCTCAGGAGAGTATGCATTAACTCAATGTGTTTTGTGGACATAGTAAATTTACCCCAACAATAGGAGACATGAGACTCGTAGGCAAGGACTCCACATTCTAAAGTCCTAAGCAAGATAAAATCATGACATCAGTCAGCACCACGTACCAATGTGGACCTGACCCAACTAGTTTCTACTCTAACAGGCCTAAACTCAGACTGACCTGGATTCCACTGGAGATACTCTGGAAACATGTCTCTGAAATTATTAAGACAGATCACACAAGGCTGCAATTATTTAATCAAAAACACTTAAATATTTCTGTAATACATCATTCTAATGTTAATAATGTTAATATTATAAATGTAACGCGATATTATAAAGGTCTTTACTTTCACTTTGATTAATTTACTAAACAATATTCATTGATCAAAAGTTTACACGTCCCTATCAGAATTTGCAAAATGTCAATTATTTTAGGGATCATAAAAAATACATGTTTATTTAGCACTGACCTGAATAAGACACAGTCCACAAGGAAATATAATAGTTTATAGAATTTATAAAAATGACTCAAAAATTGAAAGGTTTACATACCCTTGATTCTTACTGTGTTGTTACCTGAATGATCCACAGCTGTGTTTTTTGTTTAGCTATAGTTGTTGATGAGTCTCTTGTTTGTGCTGAAAAGTTAAACTACCAGCTGTTCTTCAGAAAAATCCTTCAGGTCCCACAAATTCTTTGGTTTTGCAGCACTTTTGTGTATTTGAACCCTTTTCAACAATGACTGTTTGATTTTGAAAACTTTGAAGATCAGGGTAACTTATTTTGTGTTCTGGAGAACATGTAACTATCTTCTGTAGCCTCTGAAAGACAATACTAAATGAAAAAATATGATATCTTTAGGCAAAATAAGAAACATGTACACATCCCCATTCACTTCAAAAGTTTCATTGTGATGCATGAATTTTTGGGGTCATTTTTTATAAATTCAACTATTATTTTCTATTGTGGACTATTTTATGGGAAATATCTTATTCAGGCTAGTACTGCAAATACCATGGTAACAGCACCATGGATTTTGTATGATCCTTCTTATTTTGCTAAAATAATTAATATTAATATTTCTCCATCTTTGAAAGCTTTGGCTTATAAGCAGTGGATTCGGGGCAAGAGAAAACCTCAACTATCATGCATCCTGTTATCTGAACTGAAATTTTCAAGCATGCAAAAATGTAGCCAGAGTAACTGGTGCATAAAGGCATTATAAACCTGAAGCACTTCAATGAACTCCACGTTACTGTACAGCGAAGCAGCTTGGGAATTTTCTGCCAAATACCCTGTAACAAGAGAGTCAACTGTTGACTCGTCCAGAACGATGACCCTCCCTCACTTGTTGTGTGGATAACTCTATATCTTTGTAAAGAAATGGACTGGCGAATCTTTCATTGCTCTCTAAACGTTCTAACTACCCCACAATTGGCTTAATTCCCTTCCCTTTTTGTGAATGTCTCAAAGCATGGCACCGAGCCATCTGGCCTACATTACAGAGAAGAACAGAGGACTTCCTTCACTGTTTCAGTTCCAGCTCAGAGAAAGGACAGTTGCGATCTTTGAGCATGCTGAGCAAAGTGATGCTTTGGCTTTTGTGCCGATATAAGCCCATGCAATTAACAAAAAAGCTCCAAAATGAAAACTACTTAGAACTTCTAGCCCCAGTTTGTATTTAGCAAATTACAAACACCCTAATGCATCTCAAAAAACTGATTTGGCATCCATGGAGATACTTAAAGGGATAGTCTGACCAAGCGGCAACCTCCTGCTCTCTATCGTGAAGCCAACACGGAAGTGACTAAAACTGCAATTCATTGACTGGCTGCTAGAGACTGGCTGCAAAAGGGATTCAATCCCATAGACTCCCCAACTTTACAGCAGAAAAAAACATGTTTACAGCCTGGTTAAAAAAAATGTTGTGTCTATAGAGCTAATGTTGCCCTTCATGAAAACTGATCTTTTTTTTTTATAACTCATTTTAAATGAGTATGGGAGACACAACATTCTTTTTAAAAATAAGTCACTCGTGGATTTCTGGGCTTTAGCAGTGGTGGAGTATCCAGGACTGTCAAAGCAGGCACTGAAAGTGTTGATGCCCTTTGCAGTCACATACTGATGTGAAGCAGGCTTTTCTGCACTGACACTGTTGAAAACCAAACATCAACAAAGACCAGATGCTGAGAATGATTTGAGAGTAAAACTGTCGTCCATTGGACTACATTTTGATGATCTTTGTGCAAAAATGCAGGCCCATCCATCTCACTTAAAAAATAGGAAGCAAACTTTTTATTCATAACTGACATTTTGATATTGGCTAATATACAGAAAATATGTGTATTTAGTTATTGTAGTTAAAAAATGTGGTGTTCAATCAGAGAAAGGGGTGCTCACAGCAAAAAGTTTGGGATTACACATTTGTGGGAATTTTATATACTCATTTCATCGATTTATTCATTGCTTCATCATTTATAATATAAATGTTGTAATTATTTTTTCATTGTTGTTTAGTCTTCTTGACTGTGTGTTTTAAGAGCTGTGTTTCAAGGTCCTTACAAATCAGAGATAAGAGGGGATGTTTATAGCAACTCAAGGTTTATGAGATGTTGTTGTGAAATTTAGTTGGATTTGTGCAACAAGTCTGAGCATTAAAACATACACAACGAAGATAATTCAATAATAATTCTGTTCTGGTCGTTCTGCTCCTTCGCTTAGAATTTTATCCAGTTGGGTTACACAGAACCCAGAAGGTCTGGAACAAACAATTTTTCGGTGAACTATCCTTTTAATTCCCTCAAGTCTTCAAATAAAGCAACTTCCTTTCAAACTAAACACAGATCCAAGTAAAACCCACACACCCATGACTCACCACTCCTGAAATCAGAGAAGGGGAGGAAATGGTCACAGCACAATATTTGCTCTATCCCAGCATGCCCTAACACGCCTCTAGCTGTCAAGTCTAAGAAGAGAGCCGAACTAGCAGTGAGAACTGAGAGGATCCTTTAATGCCATTTCATGTGACCTCCTATAGAAAAAGGTGTTGCTATAGAAAACAGGGTTTTGCACCTGCCTCGAGAGGGCCTTTAGAGTGTTAAGTCTCATTGCATTCTTCCCCTGACAACTAAAGAGCATGAATGATACCGTCTCCCATATCTGACCTCAGCCCCCGTTCCCAGAACTCTCAGGAGAGACAGAATTGGGTAGAGGACCTCCGCAAATCTGTGTTTTGTTCTCAAGCCCACTGCTCTCGATGGTAATCTCCCCTGCCCAGGGGACAGACGTCTTTCACACCATTGGAGAGGAAGATTTATGGGGGGTGAAAAAAGAGACCTGTTCGTAGAGAATGCAGTTGGGAGGGAGAGTATGAATGAAAGGAGGGTATTCCAAACGTTATCTTTTAAAAGCTACATCAAGAAGTGAAGCAAATTAAAAACCTATTTATTACCTATTAAAGAAAAAACTATCTACAAAGAGAAAAGAACAACCCATATCAGGAATATATGGAGCAGCAATAGACGCTGAATTGCTCGGAGCGACTGAAGGTATCAGTTCACTGGCCTTTGCCCTAATAGTCTTGTGTGGTGTACAGTGGTGGTCATTCAAATCCCACTTTCATTCATGAGAATAAAAGCACAGGTATGGATTACGTGGGACGTTGTATCTGGTTTCCTGCAGCACTGCGTTCAGCAGACTGTTACTTGGGACATGTAAACACTTCTTAAGCTGGTTGGAGGATAAAGTGCCAGGTAAGGGGATCTTACTTCTCAGACAAGGGCCAAGCAGCGCTTTGTACCTGACAAATCTACTTTTTTATTTTTCCATTTATCAAGTCAATTTCCAAATGATTGGTTCATTCAGTTAAACTAAAGTACATTTAGTTTCGTATTAACTTTTCCATTTAATATTTTAAATGCACTTAGCAAAAATGTTTCAAAAGGCTGAAAAACATTAAGGATTTTTACAAAAGTGATAATCACAAAGCCCTAGTGTCAGCAGCCATGCACTTACACATGAAAATAATAATATGTCTGCATGCCATAACCTTTCTCACTAAATCAGTGCTTGCAGGCAAGACTAAACAAGTTCAGCTCTTATCTACTGCAATTACACATAATAATTGTTACTGAGAACAATTATTCAAAACAGTACGCGTGTGCCAGCTGTCATTTCCAAGACAGAAAATAAAAAATTAGTGTATTTAGACATATATACGAACAGTATATGAATCATTTTCAATTGGTTCAAAGTAAAAAAAAAATACTGGAAACAATCAGACTCATTTAGGCAGTTCTGTAAAATGTAAATATGCATTACTGTTACTGTATATAGAAATATCTATATAATGCCATATTTTAATCATTTATACATTATTTTAAGATATAGTTTACGGTCTTATACTCACTAAGGCTCCATTTGTAAAATATAATAAACAAACCATTTTAAAATATACATTTCTGTCACATGACTATAAGAAATTATCCTAATATGCTGATTTATTGCTTAGGAATTTTTTAATATTATTATTATTTTTATTTTTTTTTAAACATCAATGTAAAAAAAATGGTTATACTGTTTTTCCAGGACTTTCTGATGAATGCAAAGTCAAAGAGAATAGCATTTATTTTTAATGCATTTTTTTGTGACAATATAAGCGTTTTAATTTACTTCACGTGGCTGAATAAGTGTTCGTTTCTTTTCTTTAACTAAAATTAACATTACAAAAGTTCAAATTAATAATGGGTAAGACATCTCCAAGCAGCATTCCTCCTGGCTCATAACTAAGTTACAGGCCAAAAATCACACCGATGACAATAGACAGTAATAAAGATATCATGTAGTTGTCTCCATCCCCACCCGTCTACCTCTCCTTATCAACACAATCTTCTTCCACAGCAGCTGCAAAAGCAAGACACTAACCGTAAAACCCAAATAGGAAGTCAATCTATCATCTATTACACAATGCACCTTACAATAAAAGTACACACAAGCATCAATGTTCACATAATGCAATTTCACCAAAAGTCAACTTTTCCTATTTGCTTTTACCGCCTTTAAACCACCGGGGGAATGTGACATGTGTACAGAACCCATTGGCCTGTCATTTGTCAAATAACGCTATAGAGGTAAACTGCCGCCACAATTACAGGTGAAGGGAGCAAAAAAAGTAAGGGTTTCAACCTGGGCAGGAAGGACTTCAGGAGCACTCAGGGGCCGCTCAGTGGCCTATTAGCCGTGATGATAGTAGGGTGCAGGCCCATTACAAATCGTCCTTTCATGACCCAAGAGCTGTAATTACAGTTTTCCTATTGGTTTTTTGGCACTGAATTGCCGAAGCGCAGTGTGAGAGCAAGAGGTTCAGACACTAAGGACAGACGCTACAAAAAAAATACAAACAACAGCTGCTAGCGCTTTTAGCCTCACCCTGAAAAGGAAGAGGACATGCTACAGCAAATTTAGATCAAAGGAAAATATCTAGTGGTGCGAGCTGGTAGTACATGTCTGCAAATATCTTCTAGAAAGCTTTGAAGATCACTAAATCAGCACTTATAATAGACCTAATTGTTTTGGGAAGATATCATTTAGACAGAGCTGCATTTATGGCACTGGACCAAATTGAGAGACCTTTCAGCTTTGACTTCATGAATAGCCACAGCGCACACCTGCTTTTATTGAGAGGACACAAACGCACTTGTGGAACAGCTGATAGCTCATTGTGCCGAGCAAACAAAAGGCAAATGCAACTTTGTGACCCAATAAAGTTCAAGAAACCAGTTTAAATGGCAACCCAGCTGATTAAAAAACATGACCAACAGGTCTTTAACCTGTAAGTTTCTTAAAGGAACAGTTCACCAAAAATTGAATGCTTAAAATGTACTTACCCTCAAGTCATCCCAGATGAATTTAAGTTTGTTTCTTCATTAAAAGTTGTGAGTTTGCAACAAATCCATCATTAAGCCATCATTTTAGCAACAAACCATTGCTTTTAGCCAATAATTCATGATGACACTTTATCCCAATGAAAAAGTCCATCCCGTTTCCCCTCTAACCATAAACATATTTGTTTAAAACCGTTTTAGACTGATTCTGCTTGTAAACAGTGCTTGATCTGTGCATATTTTTCTCCTGACTCAGACTTTATTTCTGCAGAAAGCATTATTATAAACGGTCCACTCTAAATTAAATTTGGTTCTAGATTACATGCAGCAAACAAAACAGTACCCTACATACCTTCAACAAACACTACACTCCTGATCTCATCTGCCCTAGATCTTGGACATCGCACATGCTATTAGAATGCACACCCTTAAACCCCTCCAAACTATTGTGTGGTGAAGTAAAAATGACAAGCATTAAGGAGAAACATATGTTCTCATTCCTGTCACTGATGTTAGTGGTACCCTCTGTTCTTGCAGGATTACTGTGAATAGATTACGACACTGCGCTGTAAAACACAGATGTGTCAAAGTCAGTTCCCATTCATCAGTGCGGTCCCCACCCTTTTAGCTGGCACAGTGGAGTATCACATCTCCAAAACATGCATCTATTTAAAGCAAATCTCTGAGACTAGTGATAAGACATTATTTGGCCATATTGAGTTTATTGGTCGAAAACTGCTTGTGTAAGTAACAAAAAAGAGAGCTTAATTTGATCCATTAAATGAATTGCCCTAAGCACCATAGTGTTAGGTAACTTTACCAGACTGTTCCAAACAATTGGGAAAAGTCTGTATTGCATATGTAGCCTGCATAGGTTTCGAACTGTGTGTTGCAATAAGCCACATGTAGCACAGCAGGCAAACCTACTACATGAACTGTTCATCTTTTGTATATATTTTTCATGTTGAAGTGTGGAGATGTGGCTCATTGCATGTATTGTAGGTCATTGCTGGGTCATTTTGACTAACTAAACACATTAAGCTTGAAAAACAACAACATAATTGCTGGTTGATTCTTAATTTGTATGAAGCTGAATTAAAAAAAATTGGGGCCTATCTTCCATGCAACTCTTGAACTATTAGTTTATTAATCATTTTGTGAGAACATTGCATAGAGTACGGGCTATACTCATTTAAATATCCAGAACACTTGCACGTTTAGAGTGCTTTCATTTACATTTTAAGAGTGGGAAAAATGAGAGCTATTAGTCTCCTTGACAACTTTGCAAATCCTCTGCATCAACTGTTACCAGAATCACAATGCATCCAGTTTAACGACAAATCCAGACTCTTTGTAGTGATGAGGTACATGAGAAGTGCACAAACACACATTCTCTCACTCAATGACCCTCTCTCACACACACACACACACACACACACACAGTTTGGCGATCTCTTGATCCCAGGGGCTCCCATTCTCACAAAGTGGGTTAAATACAGCCCATTTAGCTCAAGGGATAATGCTGTCTCCACTGCTCTCCTTGAAAAGAAGAGGTGGGTTAAAGAAAAATCCAATTCACATCCCTGCATCCACACTTTTCAGCCAGAGAAACGGGCCCCCGCTAGAGTCTGAGTGGGAAAAAGACTCTATACGCTGTATAAGTGGATCTGTTTATTGGCTGGAAAATCCATAGATTTCTAAAACCGAAGGAGTCGCTGAACCAGGATAGAATTAAGAACATCCCTCTGTACTTTTAGTTTCTTCTAAAAGAATGTTAATGCCAAATGAAAAATGTCCAAGCTGCAGTTTACACAAAAAAGTGGATGTTGATTCTTACTGTCAAACTCCAAAATAGGAAAAAAGTACCATTAGCATGCACATCAGAAAATAATTTTTGGCTGAACTCTTTCTTTAAATAAACGCTACAAGAATGCTGCCGCTGGCTAATAGTTCACACTTCCCACATGCATCACGCCGTTCCATCAAACATCCCATACATCAGCTGTGTAAAAAGACAACGAAATGATTACGTTTTGTGAAGTTTTCATGAAAATGAAGGCATTCCGTTCATTTTAAAATACGATTAACAAATACTTTAGTGCCTGTGGGTGTTCAAAGGACTCAGTAAAACATGTTTAGGCAGTTAACATAAATCTAGCATCAAAACGTGCATTTAAAGTCATCATGTCATATCATGTTTAATCCACCCCTTTTTAACCTCTTCAACAAATTTCAAACAATAAATTATTCCATATTGGGAACGCAACACAAAGTTGATGCTATTTACTGAAGGGGATGTAAAAGCTATGAGATCATCAATCCAACAAGAAACAGATGAGGCATTTAAGTAATAACAACGAATAAGCAATCAAAGAAGTGTCAAAATCACCAATTTCAAATATAAAAGAGAAATAAAACACACAACCTGACTTTTTTTTCTACTGCCAAAGTATTAACTTTTCTATAGAACTATTGCTTAAAACCTATTTCAAATATGCAATTGGATTTGTTCATCTTAAAATGTTTGTCTAGCTAAAGCACTGCACAGAGAACAGGTCATGGAGGTTATTTGGTCTCCAGGTATCAGAGCACGGAGAAAGCTTTGTTTTGGGTAAAAGCGTATTGTTACTTGCAACCGCAGAGCTCTCAACAGGACTTTCCTGCCTCCTATCGCTTAGGCATTCATATACAGCAGGTGGGAACCCTTGTTTGCTGTGATTTTTAATGCACAATTTCACTTAGTGATTAAATATCCCAGTTGGGTGTCCTTTTACAGCTGTTCTCCTCCGGCCTGCTGTGCAGCCTCAGGCCATGATCAGTGACGGAGCAACAAAATTATGGTAATACGAAAGACAAGTCTTTCTACAGTGTGGACTTCTGCAGTCCTAACTCAATATCAGTCTCTTGTACAAAGTGAAACTGATCTGTGTTTATTTCATCTATAGAGATGCTCTTCCTCAACAACAAAGCGATCAAACAAACACTGATATGAAGTCATACTGCTAATAAACCGGTAAATCCAACCAGAAAAAAACAGACCTTCAAGGTATGAGATGAAGCACACTTCATTTTTAGTGCCTCGATCAAAACTGGAGACGGCACACCCACAAACTTTGATGCAAGCCTGTCTGTTATTCTTCAATAACGTAATGACAGTGATCTCTGTCAATCAAATATTTATAAAGAGGTTCTCATTTTCTTAGGCCTGCCACATATGACAGCTGTACAGACCTTTTCTTAATGAAATGGTCTGCAACTGAATCCAGGGAAGAATGATACACATAGCTGCACCAGGGAAAGAGACTTTTGGAAAGTTTGTATATATAGATATTTGTAGAAGTGGGAAAATAATTTGTGTCATTTAAATTTAAACCATTTTTAAGTAACATTAAAAAATATACATTTAAAATTATTATTTGGGATGGGGATGACAAAAATCTGTAGCCAATTGATAGATTCAGGAGCGTCATAACGGCCAACAGGAAAACTACTATGAAGTTTAAATAGCCACTATATAGGCTCGTCATTTTGCTGTTTTGAACAACTGCTGCGGAACTACTGAAAATAAAGTCTGTATCTCTCGCCTTTCCAAAAAGACTTGGGACACACGTGGCTGTGGTCCATCTCGCATCCCGTGTGTGTCTGGACTCACCTCTCCTCTGCGATGCAGCCGGTGACAGAGCAATAAACACGCAGCAGAGAAACCGCTCCAGAAACGCGAGACACCTGCAACCATGAACCAAAGTTGATTTTGGCTTATCCATCTTAATTTTTACTCTCCAAAAAGCTTTTCTGTAAAGTGCACTTATACCTTCTTGCCATTTCAGTTCGTAAAACTGATCCGTTCCGACAGCTACATGGGACCCTGGATGAAAAGTGGACGAGTTTCCCGCTTTAGAGCTAGCAGAGCCCTCGCGTCTGTGCAGCAGCTGATGAGAGTGATCCGGGAGCCGCACTGATGAAGGAGACGGCGCGGGACAGCGGCGCACGACCGCTGGGTCCTAAAGCTCTTCTGGGGTGACTGGACAACCCACCTACCTGCGCTCTCAGCCCCCGTGACGCCATAACAAGTACGGAGGCCCTAAGAGATCATGTATTCTGTTCTTTCTTGTTCAGTATTTGTTAATAAGGCTATGTCAATTTAAACGTTACAGTATGAAAATGTGTATTTGTTAACCTTGTGCACTGTGAAATACCAAATGGTGAAGAGTTTTATTCACTAACACTAAAGATAATAATATGTTTTATGTAATATGGTATTAACATACATGTTAATAATACATCTATTCACATATATATTGCTCATTGTTAGATATTATTAGCTAATGCTGCATTAACAAATATTTTATATTGTAAAGTGTTAATAATTCACCCAAGAATTCCGTTTGCATTATTAAAATTATTTTACTGTACTGATATCAAAATGCTTTAGTTTTTTTGCCATCAGAATAGATAAGTAAATCATGTACAAAACTCAAATTCCTGGGTGAACTAATGACATTAGGTAACATTAGTAAATGCATTAGCTTCTGTGAACTAACAATGAATATTTTAAATAATCTTTATAGATTTAAGTTTAAAAGTTGTTTGTTCATGGTGCATTAACTAATATTTATCATTTTTAAATGAAATTGTTGAATATTTTGTGTACACAGAGCAAATATATACAAACTAAAAAATATGGACAAACTCTGCAACTGGGTTGGTTTGACCGAGCAGTCGGGTTAAATGTCTAACTCAACCTTCTGAGTAGTAACCCAACCACTAAGGTAAAAAAACAACCCAGTTGCTGGGTTAGTCCATATTTTACCCAGCACTGGGTAGTAAAAAAACAAACAAACAAAAAAACTTACATATATTTGGTAATAATACTGTTTGGCTTTATCTGTAAAATTGCAGAAACCTGGGGGGAAATAACGTATCTTTGATGAAGCTATCTTTGATGTTTTTGCAGTATTTATTTGATAGTGCTTCCAGGGTGTTGGCAGACATATCATTCACAGTAATTCACTGGCAACAGTGTTATTAAATGTGTAATATCTGTGCCAATGTGGCACCCACAAAAAAACGCAAAAACAATTGCTCATTTTGGTTACTGACACCAGGGCAAAAGTGAATTGGCATCACCCTAGAGATCTGCAAAAATAATAACTGGTTTCCAAAACAATTCCCCGTCAAACTTTGGTCACAGAGTGGATAGTCCTGCTGCAAACTCACACCAGTGGTTAAGTCAATGACTCTATGTCAAGTTGGTTGAAATAGAGCAATGTTTTGTTAACCAACAAAATGTAACTACAGTTGTCTCTGCAGGTTGAAATTGGATAGCCTATTATATTTTAACAATATGACATCGCCTTGTTTGTACCGTTTTTGAACTGCCATTAAGGGGTCAAAAAAAGAAACAAATCTGATCCAGTCTCTGAACGTGAACAATTTTGAATGTGTACAGAGTTCCTATGCTTCCAGCCCTAATTTGTCTCCCGGATGAACTTGTCACCGGCGCTCTTGAGAGAAGCATGAACTAGAGTGCAATTTTAACTTGGGGTTATATGTGTTGTGCTTGTGCAATGCAAAGGATAAGGCAAAGTCCATTGTGAGTAGAGTGCTTCTCACACATAAAAGTTAATCACTCCTCAAACATGCCTGTCACTGTCTGGTATGCTGTCAGTTAGCATGGACTCATAAAATCAGAATCTAGATAAGATGTGTCCAATGAGCGCGAGACGTTGGTTTCTTTAGGATTGCAAATCATGACCACTTTGGGTAAACGTGCTTCTAGACGTAGAATGAGATTAAACAAAGATCCTTTGAAAGAGTGATCTCAAAATATTTCCGGTTTCTTTTAAGTTGAACTAAGACCGCACAGTCTTTAAGACAAGTGCGAGGTAAAAGAACCTGTCGCACAATCAGATTTATGCACCAGTGTGAACTGGGTCAATAAGAGTGCAGCTTTTGTTTTCCCAGTCAGGTCAGCTTTCTTGGGAACAGCAGGTCACCCAGAGAGGAAGAGGAACAGACAGACACACACACATACACCTTTAGGTTTGGAAACAACCACTGGCACACACACACACACACACA
>JAUCNO010001888.1:6273674-6303392 GCA_032353835.1 Enteromius viviparus
GACAGAACGGTGTATATATATATATATATATATATATAATGTTGCAATTAATTTTTCATTTTCTAATTAGAAAATAACAGTTGTTAGAAGTAATATAAAAATGTGATTTCTTGAAAATTAATGGGGTGGTTGCTTTCAATGAGAGATTTAAAATAAAAGTTGTCCATATAACTACATTAGATTTGATACTATAGATTTGATACTATAGATTTGAGTAATAAACTATGATTTGCACTGCAGCTCTCAAATCATACTACGGTTTGACTTTAGATGCTGGAAAATTAGAGCAGCTTAAAAAACATTTTCAGCTTTTGAGTTACATAGTCTAAGTTTTTAGTAAAGGCAATTAAGTGTGTTTTCCACAAGCTAAAAAGATGCCTACTATATCAGGAACGTATTAATTGACTAATTTTGATTTCAGGAAGAAGAAGAAAAAAAAAAAACACCAGATTTTTGGCAACGAGGGAGCAGATTTCCTTCACAGATGAAAGAATCAAGGTAAACAATGTTCAAAGAGTGAAGCCCTGTATTTAAATACCGATTGATATCTAATCAACAGAGTTAGTCATTTCAGAATTAAACAAATACACAACTTGATTAGTCTTTCACCATTCACGATACATAAAACTCGCCAGGACGGCATTTTTTCACAAGTATCAGTCATTTCGCAGTTCACTAGTTGAGAAGAAAAGCTGCTATTTCCCAGCCTGGGCATTAATGGAAAATTTAATGGAAAAATAGAAAAAAAAACTCTTTAGTTTAGTTCTAAAAGTGTCAAACACTCAAAGCCCTATACCATGAATAAAAAAAAGGTCTTGGTTATACACCTGGAGCTAATAAAAGCATGTCTCAGTTCCCCAAATTTAACCAACTCGTGAGAAGAACTCAATAGAAAAAAATACAAAATCAAACCAAACTACTTTCATATGTTTTGTGTTTGTTGAAGAATCTGATATCTAGAGATAAAGTAAATAAAAACATTTCCATGTCCAAAATATCTGTAAGACACACAGTCCTACATGTGGTTCCAGGCAAAATTATTTTCAGTTGGACATAAACTTTTACAGAGCTTTCGTGCATCAAAAAACAAACAGGGTCAAGATCGTTTTACAGTTTGTTCCACCTGTCAAAAAGCTGCTAAGACCCAAGCTGTAGTTGGTTTACAGCCCGTGATAGGACATCCTCATCTCATCTGTCAAAAAAGTGCTTTATCCATGTCCTCCAGCTAAGCTCCAGTCATTTCCCCTTTTGATTTGTATTGTGCTGCTGCTTGTGCAGAAATAATCTGCAGTTCTGTTTCAAACATAGGCCTTTTGAATGCATTCTATTTCGTCAATCATCAAAGACTCTTCTGTTTACAGATGAATGTGTCTGGTCTAGTTATGGATTTTTTTCTGTCAAGAGTGGATTTCATATTTTAACTTTTAGAATAGTGACTCAAATTCCACTAACATGACATTTGAGCTGATGACTGATCCATGTATGCTGCTCTATTCTCAAGGAATTTGGATTGGTGGTGTTATGCCACAATTGGGAGTTGCAGAACAACAGGAAAATTGTTTGAAAATTTTTGTTTTTTTGCAATATGTGCATTCATAGAGTATTTGTAGAAAATCCCTGTGTTATTGGAACACTGACACTAATGTTTAAAAGACAACAAAATAATTTATTTTTTTAGCAAATTAATACTTTCGGTAAGGATGTGTTACAAAGCAAAAAGTGACACTAAAAAAAGTTTAAAAAGTTACTAAATTAAAATGCATTTAATTACTAAATGAAAATCTATTTCAAATAAAGGTTCTGAAATTCTGAAAATATTTCTCAGTTTCCATGCAAGCAGCTGTTTTTAATATCCAAAAGCTTTTTGAGCAACAAATCAGCATTTAAAAGCATTAAGTAACAATAAGGACTGTATAAATGGCTGCTGAATAATAAAATAATAATAATATATTTAAATAGAAAATAGTTCATTAAATAGTTCACACTATTACTGTTTTTAGTTCATTTTTCAGAGCATGTCTGAAACTATGGATCTAGGACCACAACTTTAGTTTGGGTGAGGCAATGGCTAACAATGACATTCATGAAAGAATCCTGTTATCTGATTATGGAATTAGAATGAGGGGCATTTGGCCTCAGGCTGGGTAAGATGCATAAATCTGGTAGCTGTAAGAAGCTCAGATGAGAGAAGCTTTCTGCTGTTTAATGCATGACAAAGGTCTTCAAAAGTGCGTTCATTAACTTGAATATTTACGGGTATTAACATAATGCCGAACATTGTGATACAAGAGTTACATTGTGCCTCATAAGCAAGAATGTGCAGGTGTTTAAATAATGTGCTACTGTATGAAAAATTATGAAATACACTTTAGTTCAGGTAATCTCTTCTCCCACATTCAGCATTCAACAGCAATAATAAAGACCTATAATAGTATAACACCTACTATTAAATTTGTTGTTGAGAAAAACTGAGTTTAGCAAGCAGAGTGTTCATCACTTGTTGCTTAATCACACTGAAATGTGCCCTATAAACCACAAATCGTGTATGATTCATTTTCTAAATGAGCAACACAACCAAAACTGCATCAGAGAATGATTGTGAAAAACCCAACCAGAGTTTAGAAAGGAAATCTTGAATTATTGGGATTTTAACTAAAATATTTAACCCCTAAAAAGTACAAAAAGGTCATGAACACTCTGAATGGAAGTACCTGAGTGGAATTTGCATAATTTGGCTCCAGGTGCTCCTGCGGACTGCCTTGTTCACACATGTAGACCAGCATTCCTTCATCTACCACCCTACAACTCAACTTCTGTGCCTGGAGCCAGGTAGTTAGTGCTGTCCAGCGTTCACAAGGCCATCAAAATTCCTGACACCTTCCATACAGGTCATCTTCCATCTGTAAGGGCAGAAAGACTACAGAAAAAAAACTGTTTATTATTTTATACAAAACGTGTAACAAGCAATTTATTGGGAAGTAAAATGATAGCTATTTCATCAGACAGATATAATAGATAAATAGTAGATCCTTTCTATGATTAACCTGACAGTATTATAACAGCTTGTTAACATTGGTTAATATACATTACTAGTTGTCTTGAACTAACAATAAACAGTATTTGATAACACTTTATTTTACGATTACACCTATTAGTTTCTTATTAGCATGCATATTTCTAAAATATTGTCCATTTATTACTGCTAATTAGGCACATATTAATGCCTTATTCTACAAGACCTTATTCTGCATCCCTAATCCTACCCAACACTTAACTACCTTACTAACTATTAATAAGCAGCGAATTAAGAATTTATTAAGGGAAAAAGTCATAGTTAACAAGTGTTACCTATTCTAATGTTACTCAGTGTTTTTAATTAATTTATTGGTGAAGGTTCATGTTGATTCCTATATATGATAATATATGTAGGATTTCAAGTCACAGACATAAATATTATTTAATTTAAACATGAAATGTGAATTAATCCTGAAAATTATTATTGGCAATACTTGTATTTTAGAATATGCATGAAAATGTTGCCTATAAAACAAGCAAAGATCAAATTTAGAATAAAATAAAAGATTGAGGCAAGCCCATTAAAAACACTGACCAAAGGAAGGACTGATCACCACACAGTGGCTGCTGAATGAACTGCAAGACTGCTGATTTACAATCTGGCCTACTCTACCTACAGTGTATTGAAACATTAATCTTTGTTCAGATTAAAGAGACTCTGCTTTAAATGTGAACATGTTTAAACAAATGAATAAGTAGGCAGACAGTTCGTAATGATTCGACTCAGTCAGACACCTTCCAGCTGAAATGTTTCCTGGCAAAAAAGAAAGCAAGCAAGCAAGTAGAGACAGGGCACTGCAGGCATTTAGCATCCAGGCAGCATTCTCAACCCTGTGTGAATTCATTCGTATTGCTAGGGCCGTGCAATTGTCTGATATATATGCATCAACTGTTTTCTTTCAACACAGTAGGATTAATTTTTGTGCTTTTAAGGTAGTAATATTAAATGACAGCTTGGCTCTGCTGTAGATCAGCGAGGTCGTATAGGAACAGACTTGCCAGACTCAATTTGAAATCATGACAAAACAGTGAGGTAGATGTAGGAAAAACAAATAGTGAAAATGGATGGCTTTGCACCTATGGAAACTAAGAGGTCATGCCAGGTTTATGTCACCCTGACTTAGCGATACACATATAAATGCTGTCACGACTAGAAACCAGTCTAAAACGCATGAACCAACTGAAGCCACAGCAAGAGAAACGATCACCTCAATATATTTCCAAAAACAGTTTTTCAATTACCTGGAAAGATCCTGATTTCAGCACGTAGCCTAGAACATTCTTTTCACACGGTGCTTTGAACAACGGCAAAGTCAGACGTGCTCACCTGCAACGGAGAGCAACGAAGAGGGAAAGACAGGCATACTTTTAGCAAATAATCAGACATTTGCAAAAGATGTAATGTTGTACACATTCAAAATTCATGTCCGTTCATGTTTCAGAAGAGAAGGTATTTGTAGCCTGGGGAAAATATCTTTGCTTTACATTGAGTTTATCAGCGTATGCCATCCCATGAAACGTCAGATGGCTTACATCTGTGAAAATCTGCAAACTGCGTATTATGTTGGGCCAAGTGTATCATTTAATTTCTACATTTTCTAAATTTTTATTGTATTGTCTGTGAACATTTGTTTCTTGACTTAGCAAAATCAGATTCATCTTTAATTATTACAGATCACTCTTTGGGGAGCTCAGAAATAAACCATCAGTAAAATATTGTGAGTAGAGGTATTTTACACTTTTTAGCTTCATCACAACATATCTCCATCTCTGTGCTGCTATCTATTACAGGCTTGGTTACCATAGATAAATCAATGTTAGCTAAGAAAAGGAGATATCACTTGTCGGACCAACGGCCACCTTTGTAAACAAATGGCTAGAAATATGTTTGGATAGTTCTAGCAGGCATGCAGCCAAGATCTTACAACATGTCAGAGCGGGTCAGAAGAAAGCTGCTTATAAAGCAATGACAACACTTTTTAAATTTAGAGTTCTTCTACCAGGATACAACAGAACTTTGCCACAATTTCAGCTCCTCAGACATTTTGGGTTTGCTTCACATTTAAAACTTAAGTTTGATAAGTAGGTCAACCTAGAAAAGAATTGACTGATTATTTGGGGGACATCCTGAGGTAAAAGGTTTCAGATAAAACTGTTAAAACATCATGTGGACAAGACGTCTCTCTACAATAAGTTAATTTGGTACTGACAGCAGCTCTCCTGCCAGCAGAGGGAAGGAGAGAGCTGTTTAGAGCTCTCCAGAGATGCACTCAACATCATCAAACCACTATAAATAACAAATCATAATTTATTGTTATCATATTGCAACAGTAAACAAAGTTGAAATAAAAATCCATTTCTACTACTCTTTTTAAACATAAGCTACAAAAAAGGGTGATGGCAAATTTAAGCTTATTCTACATATCTATAAAACATCTACAAGTTCCAGGTCTCATATTGACGGTATCAAAATTATGCTACTGTACAGTACTTTTTAATACATTTAGTACATTTAAATTTAATCCTTTTTTCTACCAAAAAAAAAAAACAGGCCACATACTGCATATTGATGACCTTATACCTTATGACCTGAGTAAATCGCATTCGTATCCAACATAAAGAAAGTTTTTATACAAACTTCTTGTTTTAATGGAAAATACATCAACATGAAAGACAACTGGGCTAGTCTTGTGATTTCACAGAGTCTTTATCTGGCTATTAACAGACCCTCAATGTTGTTTTTACAATTATTCCTTTCGCACAGTCTATATTGCAACAGGTTGCAACACATAAAAAAACAACGCACTTGCTAATATCTTCTTTAACAGCTGGTGGAATTTGGGAGTTTCAAAAAGAGGGCTGCTAATCCCTGCAGGTTTTCGCAAAGTGGCTTGTACAAACCGTTTCATTGCCAGGATGCTGGTTTCAGGGTAAGATCAGATTACTTCCAATGGCTGAAATCAGAGGAGGCAGCCTCTAAACAGCTGAGGGGTCACTGCTCTCTGTGTTCACCCTCACACATTCATAAGCCCGATCACACGTGCATGCAACTCCCCTCTGGATCTGTTCTTTGAACGCTTCGTTTTGAGATATTTCCACAAAGGCATTTCACAGTAGCTCAGTTTATTTAAGTACACTTTGTTACCTTCTCTGACAATGAAATGCGTGATGCATTTCGAAATAACACTACGTCACACCAGCAACACATTGTGCCATTTGCATCCATTGTTGTTGTCATTGTTTTTAAACAAGCCAGAGTATGTGTGATCAGCATACTTGTCTTAGTAATTTGTACTGTAGGGCTGCACTTCTACTAAGGCTGGTGACAGATCCCATAAAACAAGGGCCACTACCAGGAATCCTCTGCAGTCTCCGAATGCCTCTGGATGGCTACGCTGGCGCTGATGCTGCAAACAAAAGGTTTAGAACATTCAACTAAATGCTTTAAGTTTTAGCATTTAAGGCTACTGCCCTTCTCCTTAAGTTTTATTGCAAGGTCTCAAGTAAGTCAAGCAATCTGCTCAGGACAAGCCATCCGACCTATCTTTAGCCACTCAGAGCAAGTGAATGGAGAGCCTGACTTATCTTCACTGCTGTCATCGAGGCTGCCAGTATTTTTAGGGGACAGCAGCAGCTGCAAAAGCATTTAACGGTCTTCTACGAACAATGACACTAGGGGTGTCTCAGGACTAAACTCCACAGAGATTGTGGGACTGCTGGAGCGTTCAAAGGAAAGCTGTCTGATAAGGGTAAAATCATCTTAAAAGGGGCATGTAAAAGCTTTGGCAAAATGGGCAGGTGACACTGACTAGATGTTAATGAAGAGGATTTACTTCTACAAACTCACCAAAGTGGAAAAGGATTATTCTTTTAAAAAACCACTACCGCTGGAAGTGAAGGCCAGTGAAGCAGGAGAAGCTGGTTGCCACGGAATGTATATTGACAGTTGTCTCTAAGGACTGAAGAGAGGTAGGATATGTTTGTTACAAAGTGCAGTTTCCCTGAGGTCAAAGGTCAGTCTAATTGAATTAGGAGCACATACAGGAGGTTAATCTCCTTTTAAAGTCCTTAGGGAAATTGTCGATGCTATAAATTTAAACTTTTAAGATTGATCCCGATCGGTGATATAATAAAGGAGTATGTTTGCAGATTTTTTCTTTTTAATAAGTTGAATTTAACACGGAAAATCTTAACAGCTGTTTTTTTTCTTTTAGACAATATTGTATATACACTACGCAGTGGACATATAGAGCATATAGTAATATGGTTAGTGTGTTTAAAGCTCTTCTTGTGAGGTAGTTTTTGTGTCACTTATATCTTGTGTTGTTGTCTTGTTTGTAGTGTAGCACAAACCTCAATGCATAGCATGATGAATAACCAGCAGACGTTTAAGGTTCTGAAGAGGACACCGGATCGTTTTCCTGAAGTTCGCTGTGCGTCATAGATTCCTAGGACTAGCGATTCATGTGTTCTGTCATCCTAAAACAGATAAACTAGCTCTGGCGTATAAACATTCCCCTGTACACTTCAGAGGCCAAACATGCAGCGTGATTGAAATTGAGAAGCCACACATAAAAACAATATATATCGTATGAAGGCATATTAAACCAACATGGTCTGGATTGCTTCATATGAAACACAGGATATTTTCAGAGGAAGATATCACTTAGAAGTACAGAGCAAGTGTTTCTTTCTTGAAATGAATGACAAACAAACTAATTTTGACAATGACATTTAACACCTAAATTCATCACTGCATTTGCTAAAAGGGGTGTGAGAGAGGCATAGCATATTTTGACTGAGAGGTCCCCACGGGGTGTGTCCTGAGACCTGTGTTGTATGTGCACGCGTGTTCTGTAGTGTGCTTTGTGATACCTGACACATGCCCTCTCACAGGTCTTTATTTAGGGCATACTATATAAAGCACTTTCCCATTGAAATACAGCACCAGCTGTGTTAGGTTATGTGTTGTGGTCGCTGTTGCAGTATGGCTAAAAGATGGTTGACCACTTGTCACAAAAGGCATCATATCTAAGAAAGTTCTGGCCATTAATACTCTGGTGCACTAAAAACCTTTCTCTTTGGGGAGAGAATGTACCATCAAATGCTGTTAGTACAGATATCAAAACTCAACTAGTTTTTAACAAGCCTGTATAATTTTAGCAGATTGTTTACAATTTGAGAAATAGCTGAAGTGGTTTTTCAGAATTATTGTTATATGAAAAGTTTATTTATTTATTTTCTGAAGTGCAGTTAGACAATGCTATGAACAGGTCAAGCCGAACAAACACTGAACTACTTAGTACCTTAGTAAATTATGGCAGAAGTCAGAACCAGTGCCACGTTGACTTCTGCTTTTAAGTGGAATTTAATATAAAATAATTATGATGTACATCTATATAAATGACCAAATAAAGTTGTATTAATCTGTAATGAGTACTGACATTGATTTACTGTGTGACTAGTTACATAGGTATATCTGTAGCAATATCCAAAAAAAGTATGGGTCAAAATTATAGATTTTTATTTTATGCCAAAAACCATTTGGATTTTAAGTTATTATCATGTTCCACGAAGATATCTTATATAATTTCCTAACATTAATATACCAGAACCTAATTTTAATAAGTAATATGCATTGCTAAGAAATTCATTTGGATGTAAAGGTGATTATTTCCAGATTTTCAAAAAGTTGCATCTAGGCCAAATATTGTCTAAGATTTATCCTACACATCAATTGAAAGCTCATATATTCAGTTTTCATATAAATCTCAATTTAAAAAAAAAAAATACCCGCATGATGTTTTGTGGTCCAGTGTAACATAAGTTTCTTAAAAATGTATTATTCTGCATCCTGCTTTCTAGCTCTATTCATTATAAGGATTTTGACTGGAATTTAAAAGCCAATCAACTTGATATTTATTGCACATACTGTATTATATAAACAATGTATAAAACTATTGGCTATTATCAGAGCATGAATGTTCTTTTTTTTTTCCAAACAGAGACTTGATAAACAGCTGGAAAACAACATTCTTCCAAAGTAATATAGAGACTGAATGCCTGTATCCTGTCAATCTGAGTGGAGGTTGGCAAGCGAGCAGGGATGGATGTGTTTGGTGGAGCACCGCGTTTCCTGGCCTACCCTCGTCCTGTGGTAGTACAAAGTGGCACAGATGCAGTTGTGAAATGTCAGATTGGAGGGGATCCCAGACCAGCAGTTATTTGGGAGAGAAACAATGAGAAGATTCATCCAGAGGGCAGATATCGGGTGTTTGAAGATGGCAATGTCTATAACCTTATCATAACTTCTGTGACAATGGAGGACAGTGGGCAATACATCTGCAAGGCCAAGAACTGTATCGGAGAGACTTATGCAGCAGCCACTTTGAAAGTAGAAGGTGAAGCACAGGAGATGGAATTCCGAGAGGAAAACAAGCCACGCTTTCTCATCAAGCCCCTCTCTACTAGAGTAGGACGAGGAGAAGATGCTGTGTTCTCCTGTAAGCTGTGGGGAAACCCTAGACCAGAGGTGATGTGGGAAAAGGATGGCAAGAAGTTGAATGAGATCTTTGAAAGCACACATTTCACCATCAGCTATCAAGATGGAGGATGGTTCCAACTAAGGATCTTCAAGACAAGAGCACCTGATGGAGGGGTGTACACATGCAAGGCCAGGAATGAATTTGGAGAGAGTCTGGCGGGGGCTGTGCTTTTGGTGGATGCTGGACCAGGACATGAAGATGAAGGGAACCGTAACGGATACACTAATGGCCACTGGAAAGCACATCAGGGAAAACAGAGAAGTGGTAGGCAGGTTGCGACAAGGCTGAAAGATGACCCACTGCCAAACTCAGCCAAAGTGAAAATGTTTGCAGTGACGGAAGGGAAACATGCAAAGTTCCGGTGCTATGTAACAGGGAAGCCAAAACCAGAAATATTATGGAGGAAAGATGGCAGACTTATCTTGTCTGGGAGACGGTATCTTTTGTATGAAGACAGAGAGGGTTATTTTACACTTAAAGTTCTCTACTGCAAACAACAGGACAATGGAGTTTATGTCTGTTCTGCTTCAAACACTGCAGGGCAAACCTTGAGTGCTGTACACCTTATCGTCAAAGGTAAGGGTCATTTGATTTGGGATATGATCAATGCAAGTGATCTTATTGAAAATATGCCATAAACCTTATATGGCCTGTAACATCTGTTGTGTTAAGCATTTGGTACCCTAATCAACAGTACATTTTATGATGATTTAGTTGTATGAAGCATCAAGGGAGCTTTAAAATTACCTGACCTGGCCAAATTCATTAACATGAAATAGATTCCACCCAGTCCTATATCTGCAAAGTCACTTAGGCTTTGAAAGGCCTGAGACCCACACATGTGATAGAAATCTCTGGAGGCAAGCTCATATTTCTCACATGGACCATCAAACAGTCAAAACTGATTGCTTTGCATGACTATATTGTATCAGAGCCAGGCAAGTCCATAAAGCAAGTCAAGTCACCAGGTCTAAACCAAAGGTATGACTACTAAAGCTAGCCTTAACGAGACAAACAAAACAGTAACACTGTCAAATATTTAATATACTCTTTAAGACGTATTCCTTAAAGCTACATACATTTTAGTAGGGTACACTAAAAAGAACATGAAAAAAAGATAAGAAATACAATTTCTTAAATGTCAAATCATCGGTTTTCATTTTTTTTTCTTGAAGGTAAGCCTTACTGCACCAGCAGATTTTTTTTTACATTTTTCCCACTTTTTAAAAACTTGTTTATACTTCAGTGAAATATCTTAAGCAGGGTTGCTTCTCAAGTAAATTTTTAGTATTTCAAGAATTGTTAGATATTTTAAACAAGAATATTCAACAAAATATTCACTTCAGTATAATTAGTATACTAATTACTTTCTAAAATGTATAACAAAAGTGTAACAATTTGAAAAATTGTTTCAGCTTATCTCATTAACATCTAAGGAAATTTCAAATAAATTACTTTGAATTTCTAAGCATGAAAATCTATGCTGAAAAAGGCTAATGTATTTAAAGCATGGTCTTTCTGGTTGAAGCTGGCTCATTAAGGCAGTCTTGTTGGTTAGTTAGTTAGTTAAAAAGCATGATGAAGACATCAAACATATCACCACCCAAAACACAACATATGCTGGTCATTGTAAGAGGAGTACCTATTTTTTTTGCAACCGCATCTCTGCAAAAATAAGAAATTTCCTTTATGGGCTCTTTCCATCTTGTTACAACAGAGCCACCGGTCCGATTTAAGCAACCACTAAATGACTTGCAAGTATGGGAGAGAGACTTGGCTGTTCTTGAGTGTGAAGTTCCTGAGGACTCTGTTCCAATCACATGGTACTTAGAAGACAGACGACTACAGCCTGGAGCCAAATATGGGATGGAGGAGTGGGGTACAAAACGACGACTCACAATCCGTGATATCGGAGTTGATGATGATGGGATATATCTCTGTGAGATGGCTGATGGGGGCAGAAGCATTGCTGAGGTAGCGGTCAAAGGTACAAAAAAAAAAACCTGCCTCTGTGTGGAAAATTTGCAACTCTCTAACTTTATTGACTTGAATTAAATGCAACATTAACGTACTTAATGTAAACTTAATTTTGAAGGTACCATTGTAAGAAAACTGCCACGAAAAGTTGACGTTTTGGAGGGGGAAAATGCAGCCTTCTGTGTGGAAGTGGAGGAGGAAGAAATGGACATTCATTGGTACAAAGATGGAACAGAACTAAGGGAGACCCATCAGACCATTCTCAAATCCTTTGGAAGGACACACATCTTGGTTTTTGTCAACACCACACCACAAGACTCTGGTATGGTCATGTTCTATGTGGGTAGATCAAAGACGTCCTCGCAGCTACGGGTGAAAGGTAAGAAAAGATTTGATTGGAATATGTACACACCTGTTCCATAATGCGCAAATGTATTAATTTTCAAGTAACCTTTTTTTCATGTGCTAATTTCAGCTGCAAGGCACTGTCCACCAAGCTGTCCAATCGGGGTACAAATAAACACAGAACGAGCAAATGCAGCTCTCCTTTCCTGGTTTCCAGCACAAGACTCTCGGAAAAATCCACCTTCAGGGTACATTATTGAAAGGCAAGAGGTTGGCTCACAAGAATGGCTGCAATGTTTGACCACAGACTCTGCAACCTCAGTGGAGATCCTTGGTGACAGCGTCCCATGTGAGGCAGACTACAGATTTCGGATATGCAGTGTCAACAAATATGGAAGGAGTGGGAATGTAGAGTTTCCTCGAGCAGTTCACCTTGGTAAGCTCCTAATTGAGGTTATCCGCAGCATACACAAAAAAGCACTAACAAATTTTATTTCCAATTCCAGTTCCAGTTGCCAGAATCCAAGCACCTCTACAAGACGCTTTAGTGCCAGAGGGCCAGGATGCCAGCTTTACCATTGAGCTCTCTGCCTCAGTTATAGGCACTTGGTTCTTAAATGGAAATCAGCTTCAAGACGATGAACGTTTCTCCATACGGCGTTCACGTACACACCAGTCCCTACGCATTCGTGGGGTACGGGACACGGACAATGGAGCAGAGATCACCTTCATTGCCTACGGAATTCGAGATTCTGCTGCTTTGTATATACAAGGTATACACTTAACTTTGATTTCCTTGCACTGAGATATATTCATGAGAGGATATTAACTGTTGTACTTGTGTTGTTGAACTTGCTTATATTCCCATCAATCAGCTCCACTGGTAAAATTCACTCCACTTTCTGAAATGGATCGAAACAAATTTGTGGAAGTTGGTAACCCTATAGTGCTCTACTGTGAGCTGTCAGACCCAGAGGCTCCAGTTCGTTGGTATAAGAACGGTGTTGAACTTCAGTCAATGGAAGGTCTGCACATCCAGTCAGAGGGAACAATGAGGAGGATTGTCATCCAATCAGCTGATTTCTCCCACTCAGGAGTTTACAGTTGTGATGCTATTGATGACGTCATCAGGTTTAACGTAGAGGTTGAGGGTGAGTCTTTTGTATTCTTACTATTTCCTTCTTCAAAGTTGTAAATCAGCTTCATAATGTTGACATGAATCTAAGAATGAAGGCATTTATTAATAACATTCATTTGCATTTCTATAAAATAAAATCAAATGAGTATATCCAACAATGGAATATTGCACTTCCAAATCTCAAAATTTTACCAAATAATGCTGAACCAAAACACATATAGCCCCCCCAGTGAGGTTCTCCATTCTTCCGGAGGATGAGAGGAACAAGTCCATTGAAGCAGGCTCACCGATAGCACTGCAATGTGAGCTCTCAGATCCACTCGCCCAGGTCTCCTGGTATAAAGATGGTGTGAAACTTCTACCACAAAGTGGACTAGACTTCAGGTCCAAGGGCACAAAGAGGCAACTGATTGTCCAGTCAGCTGAATATTACCACTCAGGGTTGTACAGCTGCAAGACAAGGGGTGATGCGGTCCACTTCAATGTGGATATTAAAGGTGATTAAAATGTTTACTAGAGAATGAAATTACAATTTGTTAGTTATAAAAATCAATAAAATACCAATTTTTATCAATAATATCAATAAAAATAACTATTAAAACCACAAAGTAAGGACTTAAACACTCTAAAATATCCATAGCCCCAGCTGTGAGGTTCTCTGCTGTCCCCGAGGTTAAGCGGAGAAAGTGCATTGAAGCAGGCTGCCCAATTGTTCTGCAGTGCGAGGTTTCAGACTCTACTGCACAAGTCAAGTGGTACAAAGATGGGGATGAGCTCCTTGTAGAATCTGGAGTAGACTTCCTCACAGATGACTGCATGAGAACAATCAGTATTCAATCAGCACACCCATCTCATGCCGGTGTGTACAGCTGCACAACAAAGGATGATGTCATCAAGTTTCATGTGGAGATACGAGGTGATTTTGGCCAAATTTATTCCTCACTTACAAATTAACTGTGTCTTCTTGCAATTATGCCACTAACATTCACTGCCTTCTGTATTGCTCTTTTGTCACATTCTTTATTACCTCTGTCACCATTTGTTTCTGCTTTTGCTTTACAATTTTGGATTATCTTTTCATTATTTTGAGTTGTTATCTTAAAGCAATAGGTCTTCTAATCTGGTTTATTTCTTGTTATTCTTGATGATTCTGATATAAACCATCATCCATAGCTGTGACAGTGATGATCTCAGCTGTTCCTGAAGCTGAGAGGAATAAATGCATTGATGCCGGTGGCCACTTTGAACTCCACTGTAAGGTCTCAGACCCTACAGCCCAAGTCAGCTGGTTCCACAATGATACGCAGCTTCAGCCAGAGACTGGTTTGGATATTCAGTCAGAGGGAGATGTAAGGACACTGGTAGTCAATCCAGCTGAGCCCATTCATTCTGGATTGTACCGCTGTGAATCATCTGATGACTCTGTCCAGTTCACTGTGGATATCAAAGGTGATTTATGACTTTTTGAGAATCTTGTACATCCAGTAACACATTTGCAAAACTAGATGCAAACTAACAATCAAGCTTGTTGTTGTCTGCGTCTCTTAGTAGTGCTGTTATGGACATGCCCCTCACCATTGCATCCAACTTGTTGGCAGTGATTTGATACAGATGTTACATGTTTTGCATTATTTAACTTGCTTCTTGGCAGATGGTCTGAGAAATCACAGATAGGCAGTCTAGATGACTTTTTAATTAAGGATATTAACTATGTACCTTCTTTAATAATGCAACGGATCACCCTTAGACCCACCGGTGATGTTCTCAGCATTACCAGACACAGTGAAGAACCAGATGGTTGAAGCAGACTACTCCACTGATTTGCACGGTGAGATCTCAGATCCAAATGCCAATGTGTGTTGTTACAAGGATGGTGTAGAGCTCGTCTCAAAAAGTCAGCCTCATATCAAATCGGAGTGTACCAGGAGGACGTTAGCTGTCAAGACAGCACAGCCCTCTAACTCTGGATGGTACGACTGTGTGCGAACGGGTGATGTCATCCAGTTTAATGTACAAGACCAAGGTGATTTTCAAATATTTGCTTCTAATCTACTTAATGTTTTTGTGTGACAACTAACAATTGTGTGCTCTTTGTAGCTTTAAAAACAATCTCTTTAAATGTATTTTGACAATGTTACTTGTATGTCCTTGGCTTCAATGGCCATAATTGGTTCTGTCTTTCTGAGTTTAGAAAATTAGTCACTTACATTGATTAAAGCATTCCTCTGTCAATGGTCATCTGTAGTACTGCCACCAACATTTCTGGCTGATCCTGAAGTTCAGAAGACCAAAGACATGGAAGAAATGGAACCCGTTTCACAACATTATAAAATTTCAAATACCACTCTACATGTCAGTGAGAAAAAAGAAGAAAAGGTCATGCATCCTCAATCTGAGCCTGAACCTGAATTTAAACCTGATTTGGACCTTGAATCCAAATTTGATTTTGAACCTGAATCTGAGCCTGAAGTTCACTCAGAGGCATCCAGAGAAACTGTAGTCATCCACACACCAGAGACATCTCTTTCAGAAGCAAACAGCCAAAAGATGATCCCAGATGATCCCATCCCATTTAAAATGGACCAAGGTGGTTTGCAACTTATTTGTACGCCATTCTGAAATAGGAGCATTAACAAGGCTGAAGCAAGTCAGTTATTGTTTTCTTTGTGGCTTTTCTAACAGCAGAACTGTCTCATTATGAGGTGTTCAGTGGTGAGACCTATGATGACTCTGTCCAGTGCACTGTGGATATAAAAGGTGATATAATGCTACCTCAACCCAAGCATTTAACCCAGTGCCACTAACAAGGGTGGTTTTAACTATCCAATGGCTCATCCTGGAGATGCTGGTCCCTTGCATCTTGGTTACCTTCCCAAAACTAATTCATGCTATCATGTCTTTATCCAACATCCAGTTGGTCTGCAAACCCTTCTTCCATACTAACACTCATTCAATAGACTTACATATCTTCATTCTTCACTGAAGCACATTTCACTTAGACTTAAACTGTACGCATCTACATTTGCTTGAGTCATCTTGTCCATGTGTCATTCAGAATCATCATCGTCTTGACTGAATTATGTTACAGAGAGTTAAAATACAGAATGAATAGTTGAGTGAATGTAAGTTGCTGACTTCTTGTGTAATTGTGTTTTGTTTTAAATGTGTGTTTTTACCACTGTTTGGCTTATGACCATTGTGTGATATGGTCATCAATCTTATGCTTTTACCATCTTGAAATACTCTTAAAAAGTAACCAATCTATAAAACTACATCTTTAAAAGCTTTTCTGACTATGAAGACAGAAAAGAACTTCACCTTTTTTTTGTGTAAACAATTCAACTATAGAAGAGTTCCTGAGAACATCAGGAACTGAGGATGAGATCAGATCTGAAAAAGAGAAAAACAATCTCTCAGTGGAAAGATCTGGAGAAGAGATTCAGTGGGAGACCCCAGTGTCTGTACCTACAACCGTCAGATTGATTGAAGAGGAACAACAGCCACAACCCATGCTGCAACCACAGCTACAACCAATGTCAGAACCACAGCTACAACCAATGCCAGAACCACAGCTACAACTGATACAGCAACCAATACTACAACAAGAACTACAACCAATGCTACATCCTCAACTACAACCAATGCTACGTCCTCAACTACAACCAATGCTACAACCACAGTTACAACCAATACTACAAACAGAGATACAACCACAACTACAAACAGTACTACAACCACAGATGCAAAAAACAAGCCAGACAAATACATGCGTTTCTGAAGATGAAGGCTCAAATCACATCACAATAGAAGAAAGTGACATGGATCAAGATGTCTTAGCTTTTAAGGTGGATGTTGAAGGTGATTTAAATAGTTAGCTCCATCATTCTGCAAATAATGATGGGAGCAAAATATGCCATTGACATTTACCACCTAACAACCACTTAACTTCATTCTTCTCTATTCAGAACCATTACTGAATTTGAATAACTCAGAAAACGTCAACTTACTGACTTAAAAAATCAGCTACTTTTTTGTAATTATTTACCTATAGAATTCCATCACCAGATATTTATCTAACAAAGATCACCTCACTAAAAGATTTTATATCATCTTAAATCTAACTTCTAGCAAAAATCGTATCATTTTAATATATAAGTAATAGAAACAAGCATATGGTAAGGTTATTAAGTGTAAAGTTATTTAAAACTGCAGATTATTTAGTTAAGCTAAAAGTATACAATGCAATGTGTCACAATTGTAATACATGTCTCTTTTCATATAACTTGAAATATCCCTAGCTTCGAGGACAAATTCCACACCAGTCTGTAGAATGGATGAGAGCATTGATGCAGACTGTTCCAGTGTACTGCTAACTGAGAAATCTGACCACACAATCCAAGAAAAACCCATATCCTGCCAAGAAGAAGAGAAAACCATAATATTTGATAAACATAAAACACAGAAAGAACTCACCCAGTCATCAGAGATATGTCTGCAAGAAGCGTATGAGACTGTTATCAAAGATGAATTTATTGTCCATCAAGAGGAAGTAAAAGGTGACTCGAGATTATTTTTAACGCACCGTTAATGATCAAAAGCAAATTACTTTGTCTGGCTTTTGCTTAAACGTACCCTAGTCAACCAAATTGTTTTACACTAACACTCTTAATAGATAACTCACAATAAAACATTGCTTTGTCTCCTCAAAACTGAAGAACCTTGTCATAAAGCAGAATTCTTTACGCTACCACCAGAAGATGAAGTTATCAGACCCACTGAAGGTGATTCTCCAGTTCACAACGACAGAATACAGTTCTATTCTGAAAATGGAAGGATGCTTGAATCAGAGGAAATTGTGCGAAGATTGAATGTTCCAGTTATCGGTTCAGGTCAATCAGGCGTCAACTACAAGGCAAAGGATGAAGACATAATATTTAAGGTGGATGTCAAAGGTGATTTTAAACTAGTTTAAATCTACACTGCTACATCAGTACATCATTTGATCAAATATTAAAAACAAAGCAAAAAAATATATATGAAATTAAATTACTAGATCTAAAAAAAGAACCAATTGATACTCAGTGATTATCAGTATCAGTAAATGATACTGATATTCAGAAGATAACTTTAATGCACTCTAACTTTAATTTTGTTGTCATTGCTATTTATTTTAAATATTACCTGTTTAGGTTAAATTATCTGCTTGCATTAAAATATATTAAATTAAACCCTTTAGCTACATCTCTTAAAACTTCAACTATCCATGAGGATGACAGGAGCAAGTCAAATGATGGAACAGCTATTGCTAATATTCCACAACTTGAGGTATCGAGCACAATGGCAGAGGTGTGCCGGTACAAGGAAGGTGAGAAACTCCAAGAATGTGACATTATCACCCAATCTAAGGAGAATTTCAGAGCTCTTGTTGTGAAAACAGCTGAGCTGTCTCACTCTGGAGAACATGTTTGTGAGACAGATGATGTCACCATCCAGTTTGCAGTGGATCTACCAGGTGATTCATCAGTCATCTACGCCAGCTCAATCCATCCGATTACCAAACTAACCACTTCAATCATGCAATGGTTACTAACTCTGTTGAATCTGTTGTTCAGATAAAAGCCAGATTAATAGGTTCCTGAAGAATGTTGTTAATGCAGGTAAACATTTCAGTAGAGAAAATTGTATTATTAATATTATTTTCATTTGCCTTTCACAGCAGTAGCCGGAAAAGTTAAAGTAAAATAATTTTCAAAACAGTCATTAGGTGACAAACTGGCATTAACAAGTTCTCAAGTATGTTTAGGAAAACTTAATTTCTCATTCAGATATCTATTTAGTAATTATTTTGATTACAACTACTTATACAAATACTACTAATAATTTACAAAAACCGATATACTTCTTAGGGATACTACAGGAAATCCCGTCATTAACTAACAAACATAGGCAAAGGCCTGATACATACACAAGTAACACAACTAAATTCATTTTCAGTATGTTTGTCTTTTATGTTTGTTGCCCATGTTTTGTCTTTTTTGTAAAATATCTGTGACTTTGATTGTTTGTCTTTTACTCTTGCGCTACTAATTTTTCATCTTATATTCTGAAGTTCATGTTTGTTTTCTGTGTTTTCTTTCCATTTTATTGGTCATTACAGTAAATCATCAAAATATTCTTACAGTAATTTCATGCCAAACAGACTCTTTCATAAAACACTAAATGTTAGTCAATATTTTGACCCATTCTTGAGATGCATGTATGTTTTATAAAAAGAAACAAACAATATAAAAGTAAATGTGTCTGTACAAAATTGTCTGTAGCTCCTCCTGTGACGTTCTCCAGTGTCCCTGAGGCTCAACGGACCATATGCATTGAGTCAGGAGGACCCTTTAAACTTCAATGCGAAGTCTCAGACCCTGATGCACAAGTCTGGTGGTACAAAGATGGGAATAAGGTGCTTCCTAAAGATGGTATGGTTTCTGTGTACGAGGAAGCAATGAGAACACTCTCTGTGCAAAGTGCTGAATTATGTCACAGTGGAACATACAGCTGCCAGACAAACAATGATGCCATCTCATTCCATGTGGAAATCAAAGGTGATTTGATGTTTTCTTTCATGAAGACACCACATGAGACGTGTGTAAACTGAGAAAATCAAGCAATCTTCTTTCTACTGTAGCTATGTATTGTGGCTATTTAAGCGTAGAAGGCAAATAGTAAGTAGTGTTTACAGAGGCACAGTTCTGTGATCAGTAGTAAATCTCCATCCAAATGCCAGAGGGCACCTTTTGAACAGACACTCCAGATACGCCCGAAGAAGAAAAGCCAGGAAGTGTCCATAGCTGAATTAACAGAAGATTTAGCTGCTTTTATTGATTCAATGGGTATAAATAAAAAGGCTTTTCGCACCGCAGGAACAACCTGATCTCACAGCAATTCGTACATATTTTAAAAGGTGGCTAATTTGTACGAATTTGTAAGACCTCACTCGTACGAATTCATACGATTTATTCTAAATAGTACGTATTTTACGAGATCGTATGAATTTGTACGAATTACCTAAACGTAACCCCACCCCTAAACCTATCCATCACACGGTTTTAGACAAATCTTACAAAATCGTACGAGTAAGGTCGTACGAATTGGCACAAATTTGTCACCTCGTATGAATATGTACAAATTGGTCATAAGACTGTGTTGGCAGGAACCATTTTGTAGCACCCAAACTAATTGTGGACCCACTTTTTGGCATGTTCACACCGCAAGAACTAGGAATGATTTTAGTTCCACGAACTCCATTTGGATGAACTAAATTAGCTCCCATATCAGAGTATGGTCTAAAAAAGTACAAGGAACTATAAGTGAGTGTATGCTCTTTGGCTAAGCACATAAAGAGTTCTTATTATTATAATTTTCATTATAATAAATTATATCTACAATGAAATGCTAATTGACATAGTCGTTTGTTTGCATAGCTTGTCAGAGAACTATGGCTCTGTGTAATAAATGCTGCTCCACCTGATGGGAATTTACTACTAATCACAGAACCATCCTTACTGACAAAATGTGCATGACTGTAGTGTACGATTAATCGTACAGCCTTTTGTGCTTCACTGAGCGCTCACTCAGAAGCACATAGGAGCATTTGAAAACCACGTCTATGGGCATGAGCTCATCTATGTACAGATATATTAGGCAATGGACAATCAAATTCATATCTGTTAAGCATGTGAACATTATGGCAAATCAGTGGTGTTTAAGATCTTGCTCAACAACGCTGAAATGTTAGCAGGAATGGACGTTTTTAAAAATCGCAGTACAAATTGGTACTTTCTGTACTTCTCTCTCAGTACTTCTGACAACACTACACTATACTAGAGTTAAGTATCTAAAGACAGACAGTTTCAACTGTACCATCACCACAATATATAGTGTCATAACGCCCAACCCTACTTAATGCCATTCGCACCTTTGTAGCTCCATCACGGAAGTTCATTTCAATTTCAGAAGTGGAGAAGAACAAGTCCACTGAAGTAAACTCACCAAATGTTCTGAAATGTGATCTATCAGACGCAACCACTGAGGTGCTCTGGTGCAAAGATGATAAAGAGCTGGCCGCAAACCAAGGGCTTAATTTCCAAAAAGATGGAAATATGAGGAAACTAAGTGTTCAATCAGCAGAACTGTCCCATACTGGAAACAACACCTGTCATACTCCAGGTGATACTGTATCATTCAAGGTGGACATTCAAGGTGATTTTCACAACACTACCACACAATTAACTGTTGTTTCATGGTACATTAGACATTTCTTTAATTTCTAATCATCCCCCGTTGAAAAAAGTTCCCCATGTAACGTCTTTACCACCCATAAAACCCTGCTTCTCACCCTTCTTGATAACATAATAGCAAACCCTGTGACAAAACACATTTGTAGGTTAAGACTGCCTAATTGTCTTTTAAAAGATTTGCAAGCGATTCATGTTTTTGGCACAAATTTGTTAATAATCTATGTTTTGTTTTTTTAATGTTCCAAATTTTCATAGCACACTCTATTAGGTTCTCAGCACTCCCAGAAATTGCGAGGAACAAGTTTATCGAAGCAGGCTGTCCCATTATACTTCAGTGTGAAATCTCAGAACCTACTGCCCAAGTTTCCTGGCTGAAAGATGGAGTCGAACTCCAACAAGACAGTGGACTTGACATCCAGTCAGAGGGCACTATGAGGAGAATGATCATCCAATCAGCTGAGCTCAAAAACTCAGGCGTGTACAGCTGTGAGGCTGTAGATGATCGCATAGCATTCAAGGTGGATGTTGCAGGTGATTTTGAGTCTACATACTTTCTCAAAACCACTAACAATGTGTCAAATAACGCTTCATCCACTAAATGCTGTTTGCCCTTATCAAAGTTTAACAAAGTAAACATTCATAACCAATAATAAAAGCCCCTCTTGTTAAACACTAAAATGACACTCCTCACCACTTTTGCTGATACAGTCTGTAAATAGGACTAATAAGGTTTTTGAACATCTCCCGAATCACTTACTATACAATATTAATATATTGAATAGATAATGTCACCTAATTTAGACATGCTCATTAACTTATATGATCAGAAGAATATGCTTCAGAACTACAGTAGCAAATAACATGAGATATAAACTTGTGATATACACTCGGAATCAGCAAAATGTCTCTTTCATTAGTCATATGTAAGTTTTAATCTTTTTCATTATTTCATTTCATTAGTTTTATATCTTAAAAAAGGCTTTTTGGTAATTCTATGAATTTGACTGAACAAAAATCCTCTTAGCTCCACCAGCGATGTTTTCAGCAGTTCCTGAGATTGAGAAGAACAAGTCCGTTGAAGCAGGCTGGCCAATCATTCTCCAATGTGAGATATCTGATCCTACAGCCCTGGTCCAATGGTACAAGGATGGATTACAGCTCCTACCTCAATCTGGGGTTAACATCCAATCAGAGCACACCTTGAGGACACTGGTTATCCAATCAGCAAATGTATCCCATTCTGGGTTTTACAGTTGTAATACTGCTGATGATATCAGCGAATTTTTTGTGGATGTTAAAGGTGACATACAATATCCAAAGTATTCTGTCTTTCTATAACTAACACATACATCATTTTGTAGAGCTCCGTTTTCATTGGGTGAAAGCATTCTTCTCTACCTTTCAACAGATCCATTCTTGCTGCTTTATGGGCTCCTTAACCATTTCCCTAATGCAGGAATATATCTGAAGCTTCACAAGTTTGTTTGCAGCATTTCCACCAACTACTACTATCCTTAGATGCTATTTAACCAGCATCTTGTTTCTCTTTATTTTTAAAGAAATTTATGTTGCGTATGTTTACGCTGGGCAAGCATGTAACCTTTATTATCTGTGCTTAACAGCACTTAATCCTCACAAAGCTTTCATTAACTGTATTCCTTTTTTCTTTGTAATTAAATTTGGCTTTTAGAGTGGAGAGAGTTATACAGGGCTGCCCATGCAATCATCAGTGCTTGAACTGCATGCTTCACGTCATACTTGTGAGACAAATTAAAAGCAGCACAACATAAAACTAAGGTGTATTTCCTTTTCATTGCAGCACCTACAGTGACATTTGCCTACATACCAGAAGATGATCTGCACAGAAATATTGTGGAACAAGACAATCTACTCCTTTGCTGCCAAGTGTCCAGGTCAGATGCTACTGCACAATGGTACAAAGATGGAGTAGAGCTAAAGGCTAGTGACAACATCCTCATAGAGGCAGAAAACACAATAAGAAGACTGATCATCCTGTCAGCTCAACTCTTAGATTCTGGGACGTACACTTGTCGTGCTGGAGATAGTGCATTAACATTTAAAGTTAACGTAAGAGGTGAGTAAATATGTCTATATTCACACCAACAACATAAAGTCTGACAAAATTTACAAGGTTGTGTAACTATTTGCTTTTGCTTCACAGAACCTCCAGTGATGATTGTATATCCCAAGGAAGATGTCCACCTTGATCGCTATGTTCCTGAAGAAATTGTCCTCAGCTGTGAACTTTCACGGCCAAATGGAAAGGTGACATGGTTCAAGGATGGACAGAAACTACAGGAGAGTGAAAACATAAAGCTGAAGTCAGAGGGTCCATACAGACGACTAAAAATTTTGCGCAGTGGAGTTGAGGACTCTGGAGAATATGTCTGTGACACAGCTGATGATTCAATATTCTTCAATCTAAGCATTAAAGGTATCAAATTTAGGTTAAAAATATATTGAACGTAAAGATATGTTATGTCAGCCAGAAGCAAAGATGATGCAGTAGATTAGATCAAGATAATCAATTGGATAACAGATTACACAGACTCTTTAGTATCTTGGAATTCCATGCATTCATGAATTTGCACGAGGTGAGCATGATCAGGAACATGCATTAGGAAGTCCATTTTGATGTCATGTTTCCCTATAGAACCACCGGTGCGCATAGTTTCTCCAAGCCAGTCCCAAATGGAACTTTGCCAACAGACTTCTGAGAGGATGGTCCTGAGCTGTGAAATCTCTAGACCAAATGCCACTGTCCGTTGGTATCGAGATGGACTTGAAGTGGAGGAGAGTGACAGCCTAATTCTCGAGGTTGATGGTGTCTACAGGAGACTTATTATCCCAAAACCCACCGTCAAAGACTCTGCAGAATATGTCTGTGACACTGCTGATGACTCGGTGACCTTCTTTGTCAACATTGCAGGTGTGTCAAAGACCCTATTTAATAACCAATAATAATCAGATTCATTATGGCCATAATGACTTTATTTCTTCATGCAGAGCCACCAGTTAGATTTATTCGGCCTAGGAAAATGGCCTATGGAGTGGAGAAATTTGTTGGAGACATTGTGGTTCTTGAGTGTGAAGTGTCTAGACCAAATGCTGAAGTTAGTTGGAAGAAGGATGCAGAAGAGATTGAAGAGAACAGCAACATAACTATCACAGAGGATGGCACAAATCGACAGTTAACCATTCACTCAGCAGCTTTTGAAGATGCAGGGCAATACGTATGTGATGCTAGAGATGATGTGATGGATTTCTTAGTGAAAATCAAAGGTATATTTCTGTAATAAGCAGATTAAAGTGCTTTGATGAATCAATCACTGTGACTAACTCAATTCTACCCTCTTCTTTCCAGATCCACCACTAAAAATTCTACGGAAAGCTGACATAGAAACAAAATGCAGATTTCTAGTATCTGATGCCATTGTGTTAAAATGTGAAATCTCAAGACCAAATGGGGTAGTCAGTTGGCTTAAAGACAATGACAAGATTGAGGCAAATGAGCATGTAATTTGTGAAGAGGAAGGCACATTTAGATCCTTGATTGTTCTGAGTGCTGAGTTGAAGGACTCAGGGGAGTACATATGTGATGCACAAGATGATAAAGTTGTCTTCAGTGTTGCTGTAGAAGGTAATGCTTGTTAAAAGGCAATGTAAACAATGAAAAACAAAACTCTACCTTTACATGTACCTTTAGATTGTCATTGGGGCAGTATTCTCAAAAGTACACTTTTGTATACATATTTCCTCACGGTATGGTACAAACTGCTGTTCAACAAAAAAAATCTCTGCACATATATTTTTGACAGTGTACTTTAAAAATAACTATTTCTTTTTGCTCAGAGGCTCCAGTGTCCATTGTTGGACATTCAGAGAAGCCAGAACATCGAATTTTAATGGCAGGAGATGAGCTTATCCTGGAATGTGAGGTATCTCGAGTAAATGCTACAGTCCAGTGGTACTTCAGTGGACGTTTACTACAAGAGGATTCACGCACACACATTGAAAGCAGAGACACAACGAGGAAGCTTGTGATATCAGGACTTCAGACATCCGACTCTGGAGAGTATCTTTGCGATGCCATTGATGACAAAATGATAAGCAGACTAACAGTTCAAGGTAAATTTACTAGTAGTATAGCAAACGTGTCAATAAAAACACTGTGCATACAATAACTAAATTTACAATTTTGTCATAGAACCACCATTTGCATTCATCAAAAAAGATGAAAGAACAAATATTTCAGCCTATGAAGAAGACAGTGTGACACTACGTGCCACTGTTAACAGGGTCAATGCCCCAGTTAAATGGCATATGGGCCATGATCCAGTCAGAGGTGATCGTTTCCACACAACAAGTGATGGTAATACCCACTACCTCACTATTAACCCACTTAAGAGAAGTGATACTGGAGAATACAAGTGTCATGTGGGATCTGACGAGATGCATTTCAGTATCCATGTTAAAGGTAAGACAAGGGAATGGGCTGTGAAATTCTACAACTCTACAAAGTTTTTTTTTGAGACTGCTTGTAAAAGATCTATAGTAAAATGCTCTCAAAATTGTTTCCTAATCAGCAATGAAGGTGAAATTCTCCAAACCACTAGAAAACGTAGTGGGCCTCAAAGGTAGTGATGTGGTTTTAAAATGTGAACTGTACAAGTCAAAAGGAGATGTTCAGTGGCTTAAGGGCAGCCAAGAGATTGCACCAAACAGACATTTTACAATCAGAGCTGAAGGTCGGGTGCGAAGCCTGACAATACACAATGTCACAGAAGATGATGCAGGGGAGTATGCTTGTGAATCTAAAGATGAAAGGACATCAGCAACAGTCGTGGTCAACAGTAAGTTAAATTCTAATAAAGGACTTTTGTGAAACTGCATAAAGCTTGACCTGAAATCATGAATGAATCACATATTTAATGCCAATTTTCTTCTTGTCCTAAGTACCTCGCATTGTGGAGTTTATTGCAGAGCTACACAACATAACTGTCATGGAAGGAGAAGACGCAACATTTAAGTGTGTAATATCTCCAGAGGATGCAAAGTTGGCCTGGTTTAAGAATGGCCTGCCAATTTCAGCAAATGAGAAGTTCAACATCTCAAGTAATGGATTATGCCATATGCTGCATATCAACAACTGCCAAGTCTCGGATAGCTGCAAGTTGACAGCCGAGGCTGAAGGTGTGATTTCCAAAGCTATCCTCCAAGTCCAAGGTACAATACCATCCATTATTATTTGATTGCTGGACTTGATTTTTGTTTGCTTACAAATAAGTCAGAATGTGACTTATGAACATGTATTCTTAGCATCAAGATATAAAGTAACCAATTAGCTACTGGGTAGTTTTCTACAATTTTTTTCAAAATATAGTTTGAAATGCAGAGAGTGGTATATTTTAAGAGCCTGTGCAGGTCTTTAATGCCATGTCAACATGTTTGAGTTTAATAATGACCCTTTCAGACATGCCTGAATTGTTGAAAAGGTGCTTATGATGGCTTGTGCTTAACAGCTTCTCCAGTTAGAATTCCACTCTTAACTGACAGAGACAAGTGTTACTACAGCACATAGCGACGTAGAATGAAGAGCTGTACTCCAAGCACATGAAATCATCTCATTCTCATTGGCTCTGCTTGTTGGTTTTCAAATTAAAAGACTTTACTAAAGTGTTAAAAGGAAAGAGCCTGTCTTTAAACCTTATCTGTATTCAGAGGCACAGGTGCTTTTCACAAAAAGCATGGACACGGTGGTTGCAGAGGAGTTTGGTGAGGCAACACTTGAGGTAGAGGTCAGCCTTGAGACTGCCGAGGTCCAGTGGATGAGACAAGGAGTGGTTATACATCCAGGGTCTAAATTCACCCTGAAGCAGAAGGGCCCAAAACGTTCTCTCACAATCCACAAACTCACCCTTTCAGACCGGGGCACCTACAGCTGTGAAACACTTCATGACCGCACACAAGCCAAGCTCACCGTAGAACGTGAGTCTGCACTGCTATGTGCTGTTGTTAGCATTTCTTTACGGTGATGGTCCCTCATTACTGCTCGTTGCGATGTTGTTGTCTTAAACAAACTGAATCAAGTGACCAAGAGTAATGCGAGCAGAAGGCAGCTACTTTAGTGACACTTGTTCCACAGTTTGACAGCAACAAACAGGTGACTGGCAAACTACTTACTGAGTCCTGGGGAACAGCTTTCTGTATTGACATGAGATCAGAAGAGTTATGATAATTTAATTAAGCATGCCAAATGAGAACTGGATCAAGAGCTGGTAAAAGGTCCTGGCTAAGTAACCTTTTAATTCCTTTTAGTTGCCTGTGAAACACAGATATTATGAGAGGAGGATGGAAGTGATTTCCACTGCCTTCAATAATTTATTAGCCAGTCTTAGAAGATTTTCAATATCTCTCAATGCAACTTTTCAAAATAAAATAATCTGCTTTTTGGAAAACAAGCAATTAGGTACTAGCAATAAACATTCTTTTCAGGTTAGGTCAAGACGATGAAGCGGTGTTGTACAAATGAGCAAGTGATGAAAGAAAGTCTGCACTTTGGCTGTTCCTGGCACCAACTATGAATCTGGATCTGTTTTCATTGCAGCTAAATTTATGCACTGGCCTTCAAAATCTAGGGTGGTGTCACCAACTCTCTAAAATAAACTCCTCTTTTCTACAGGGAATGCCTGTCTGCCTGTCTGTTTTGGAAAACTTTAAAAAAATGTTGGCATAGCCCTGATCGAAGGCAGGATTTATTGTACTGCTAACACCAAGGACAAAACCGTGCCAACTAATTCAACAACTGTTGCTCTATTTTTTCCTCTTTATTACCTTTAGCTTTCATCTTAATCTCTATTTCTTTTCCAAACTATATTTTTGATATTTAGGTTTTTACCAATATCTAATTGTATCACCATTGGAAAAGTACTTTTACTATACTTTTAAAAATACTATCAATCTGTGCTTCTTACACAGCACGAAAAATCAAGATTCAGAAAGGTCTAACTGAGATCCAGACTTACGAACGAGAGACAGCTTCTTTTGAAGTGGAGCTGTCACATTGCAATGTGGATGGTGTGTGGCAGAAGGATGGGCATATTCTTAAAAACAACAACCGCTTGCGTATGACTGCAAAAGGACGAGTACACAGCCTAACCATCTCCAACCTGACCATGGATGACACTGGCACCTACATATTCTCTGTAGAGAATGTCAGATCACTAGCAAGATTGGAAATTAAAGGTACTGTGCAAATGAAAACCCAAAATGTGAAATTACGCCACTATTTACATTTTTTACCAGGTGTTGTTCTAATGCTGTACGTCCTTTTTGAACCACAAAAGGAGTAATATTCTAAAATGTCCTCATCTACCCTTTAATGGCAGTAAAAAGCAACCAGCTTCAAACTTGATCACAAAATGATTCCATGCGACTTGTTAATTCTTCTCTGTAGTGAATATATGTGTTGTGTCCCAGTTGTAGAAACAACAAAATGCGCTCTTTACATCATCAGTTTTTACAACTGACAACTAGAATTCAGGACATTGTGGTCTGAAAATGAAATAAAAGCATACAGCTTTAGAATATCACAAGGGTGAACTATGGTTATAAATTTGATGTACTCTAATTGTATTTATTACAAAACAAATGACAGGTACTTGGTTTTATATATTGTTTCAAGAGTTCACGCTTTCTCCGTACTTTGCGATGGAGTGATTATAGTAAGCAAATTTGGCGTGCTGTCTGGGGAGCGAGCCGGGAGAATGGCGAACCCCGAACCCTAATGGATGGAACCCCAGCGAGAGCGTGAGTTTGGCTTTCGGCCCGTTCACCGTCTGCCCCCAGGAGTTGTGGGTAGATGGAAAAGTGGCGTAGAAGGTTAGAAGGAGGGATGCAGAAAAGCGAGATGCGGGGAAAAGAGAACTGGGAGAATTTATAGTGAAAGGGGAATGTCTTGATTGGGCGTGAATGAACGAGGGATGATTAAAAAATGAGTGACCAGCTGTGTGTGATTACTCAGGCCACGATTTTCTCGAAACCATGTTATTTGCAAAACATATACTTTCAAGAGTTCAGCGGAGGTGGGATAGAGTAGAAAAGCCCTCAGCGGAGGTAAGGGGAAGTGGGCGTTTGAGCCTACGCGGAGGCTGGGAGTGAAACCTAAAGGAGGTTTGGCAACCTCAGTGGAGGTGGGATAGAGTAGAAAAGTCCTCAGCGGAGGTAGGGGGAAGGGGACAGGGAAGCCTACGCGGAGGCTGGGAGTGAAACCTATGCGAAGGTTTGGTAACCTAAGAGGAGGTGAGATAGAGTAGAAAAGCCCTCA
>JAUCNO010001888.1:6309777-6320678 GCA_032353835.1 Enteromius viviparus
GTAACCCAGGTTCCCTTAGACATGGAACGAGTACTGCGTTTACGCGCCGTGCTACGGGTGCCGTCGCTTCAGTCGAATTAACCTGAAGATGGCTCGCGATCCTTGGTCTTAAATAGACTTTTTCGACGAGATTTGGGGACACGTTTTTCTAAGAATTTTTTTTTTATTAGTTTAAATGATTTAATGTAGAATTAGAGTTGTAGAATTAAGTAAATAACTATTTAGGGCTTTAATAAATAAAATGAATTAACTGTTGCCAAAAGATAATGTTGATTGAACATTGATACGTCACAAAAAATACACTGACTAATGCGGAAAAGAAGAAATCCTGATTTTTAGCTATGTAAGACACTTATAAATCATTATATTGTTATGGGCTGCATATCTTGTATTTCATAAAGAAAAATCATAAGTTAAAATATCAAAAAATATTTGAAGAAAATGTAGAAAAAATAATGACTTTGTTTTGTTGGGACACCAAATGTACCTGTAATTATAGAATCACCCATATATATATATATATATATATATATATCACCATTATACCAACTTATATATATATATATATATATATATATATATATATATATATATAAGCAAACATTGCATTTACAGTACATACTTCCTCTGTTGAAACAGCTCAGTCAGTCCTAATGGTGAGAGAGCTGCAGGATGTGGATGTGGCAGCTTCTGCAGATGCATGCTTTGAATGTGAAGTCTCTTTGCCTGTGGCCAAGGCACCTACCTGGACCCTGAATGGGGAGACACTGCATCCCAGTCCTAAAGTTGTGGTGGAGAAAATGGGAACCATTCATAGACTCACTCTCAAACAAACATCCGAAGACATGAGCGGCACTGTCTGCTTTGTCACAGGGAGAGTCAAAAGCACTGCACATCTGCAAGTCATAAGTAAGTCATATATTTTGTTATAGTAGATATAATGCATCTTTAAATACTGCCAAATAACATGTTTAGAGTATGTGCTTATATACTGTACATATATATTGTATAATTACCTTTACTCTGAAAAGGAGATGTTTTTATGCCTATTCTTAGACATGGAGGCTGGACTTGTTTTAATAAGAACTTGATACACACTATTAGCTTTGGGCCATGTGATTCAGCTGAGGGTTTATCAAGTGACTGCTGACTAATTAATCTTTTCTTTTTCTTTTTTGGCAGGTAACCACTGAGAAACAGCACATAAGCACTTACAGTGCATGATGCTGTACTCTACTACGCCACTATTTAAATACAAAAAATTCAAATTAAATGATGAAATTATTAACTGCTTTAATGTGTCTGAAAGAGATAGATCTATCATTAATTTATTAAAAAAATTTAAAAAAGTAAAATATTTATTATGCTGTTTTACACATTATATCCTGCTCTACATGGTTTACTGTTCATTATATAATCATTTTTAAGTTTTTCTTAAAATTTATGATAATACGCATTGGGCTTTATAGGCTACACAAAATTAACAACACACTATGTAATTCAGCCATGTTGTTAGGGCTTAAATTTCTTGCACAGTAATTTGGTATTCAATTTTTTAAATGTGTACTACTGTATATCCTTGTATAGATATCCGTTGTGTTGTTTTTTAATTCTTGTTTTGTAGGAGGCAGATGGAAGTGAGGTTAAGGTGAAATACAAATATGCAGGGCCAAATACGATCACATGAGGGTTTGGGACGGAACGGAACTTCAGCATATATAACAAATACACTGAATTCAAGAATACAGACCTTTTAGGGAAACATTTACAAATAGGCTAAATGAAAATGGTGGTTTTGGTAGTTTTAGTTGTTTGCTTCTGTTGTAATCAGAAGGTATGTCACTATTCTTGCCTTTTACTTTAGTAATTTTCCCTTGTTAAGCAATATCTTTCAATAAAATGTAACATTTTTCTTGAGTGTTCTGTTTTCTCTGTTTTAGTGAAAGGTCAATACTGCATTGACAGAAAATCCCAAAATATCCAATGTTCACTCTGGTACTGCCCACCAAAAACAGAACTTACAAGACATTCTTTCTTCATTTAGGCAACCTAACATTACTTATACCCTCGAGCTGTTCCGCATCGATATACGTTAGGCCAATTACTTTCTTTGGAATTGTAACTCAAAGTAAAACTTGCATATAGTTCACCAGTGCATTACGGAGAAACGTGTATGATGATGAATAAGTATTTGTGGTTAGGTTATTTGTAACAGCAGCTCAACAGGTCACCAGAAAGTTTTTGCTTTGGTTTGCTAAAATTTTTTTAGCCAATCTCTGTAAAGCTAAATGATTGTATTATGGTGGTTGAGGGAAAAAGAGTCTCACCTTATTAACGCAAAAGCCCTTTTCTTTAAATGTGCTTGACTTCCGGTTCATTAGTCGCTGTGGAATAATAATAATAATAATTGTAGTAATAATAAATTATTGTAATAATAAATAATAATCATTTGTCCACCGATCACACGATACATTAATAATACGATGACAGTACACCAATTTGCAATGTCAATCAGCAAACAAATATTTTTAAATAAACAAATAGCTGGACGCCATCACACCGGAAGCCAGACCCATAAAATTTACAAAGTGCACGCTCTTACAGGAAAAGTCAGATAAATTACAGTAAAAGTCCAGTTTAGAAACACATAAGCTATCAAACGTCACTGCATTCAGAAAAGCTGCTGTAAATTTCAGAAAAATGTAAATAAATCCATTTAAAAAAGTACAACTTTTGGTGATGTGTAGTACCTTTAAGGTGTCCAAAAATAGTATCCAGTTTTAATGGCTCCATGGTTTTTTTTAAGTGATAATGCATTCCACACTGCCTTGAAATGAATTAGCGGTTGTCTGTTTAAATGCATTACCAATATTTTAGTTGAACATCTTTTGCATAGGCAATTTACATCTCGTTGTTATAAAAAAAAACTAAATAATAAAACTCTTTATGCAACGCTAGAGGGAGCCATAAGCGTTCTAATTCATATAAGAATTGGTGCAGCCTAGGTTTTAAGGAAGTTTTTAATTCAATTCTTTATTTTTCTTCATAATGCCCCGAGAACCTTTAAAAAGACTTGCTATAGAGCGCATTAAAACCCAGGCGTCTATAGATAACCACACGAGTAAAACAATTCACGAATCTACAATCACATTTTCTTGTTTCGTTTCGGAGAAATTCAACAATTACACGTTAAGAGCAGTGCATTAGCGGATCTGTGAGAATATTGAAAAGACGGCGTGCTATTCAAAACAAGCACTACCAAGACTATTACATAATCTCTAAAAAACATGGGCCTGGGTTGGTCCTGTTGCATAAGCATGCTAGTGTGAGAAGTCCAACTGAGATTGATGAATAGTCAGACCTGGGAGAATGTACCAAGTCAGACATGCGCTTCAGTAACATGTTCTCCACTGCATCATCAGTTTCAAACGCTGCAAGGCTCGATATACTCACTGTTCAAGTTCAGCATTTCAACTAACATTTTCAATTACTGAGCGTTTCTTTCTTCACACAATTTAGGTTTTTGGTTTTGGTTCACAAAGGTAAAAATAGCTTTACAGACTTTTTTTTTAATATATCGATGATTTATGTTAACGCATTTTGTAGAAGACAACCCAAATAATGTATACACAAACCATGTAACTGCACATCCAATACTACTGGAAATAATACCAGAATAAAATACAGGGTTTGATTCCAGTACAAAAGAGAAAAATCAGTTGTGCTTTTTAAGAATCAAATAACACTCAAGCTGCTCTTAAAACTTTTATGAATAACAAAAGCTTTTTTTCTCCATGGCACAGCACTATTTTCATTAATATCACAAATATAGAGATGACAACTGTTTCGCCATCACCAAATCTATTTAAAAAGTCAAACACTGACAAAATAGACAAAAACACCAGTATTAAAAACCATAACATCATCTTTCCACTCTCTCCGGGACACATGAACATCACCGTTGTCTCGAAACATCAATATTGGCACTTGCTAAACAATCAGCTCAGATAGTGCTGAGCAAGTATACGATTCCCATTAAGGAAAACCATCCATATTAAGAGGCAACAAACAAGAAGGCACGTCAACTGCACATTAACAGGGGCTCTCCAGTCCACAGTACGGCATGCCAAAATCACTTTCTCAATAAACCCTCTGACAGCTTAGTGATCTAATGGAGAGTTAAGGCATTCTGCTTCCACTGACAAATCAAGATTCGATTCCAGTATTCTTTACTCGTTTTGATTAATATAAACACACAAATGGCATACTGTTATGAATTTAAAACTATACAGTATCAGACAAACAGATTTTGTAAATAAGACCACTTTCATATTGTCTGACGAATTTTTGCTACAGTAATTTTAAGGCCACGGTGAATGACCTTGCATTAGACAAAATAAAGCATACTGTAAATGATTTAAAAGGTGCATTAGCTTAACCTTCGGAGTGAAAACGGGCCGTGTGACACAACAAGTGCCCGACCAATTTCCCTTTCTGACATCTGTTGCTTTTGTGAAACTTGAATTTCAAGTGCTGGCTGATTGCATCATGAGGCTTTCTTATCTGATTTAGAAATTGGAGGAGCAAAAAAAAACAAAACATGATTTTTGGAAAAATAAAGGGATAGTGAATGCTTGTTTTAGAGTCCGATAAAGCTGGCTAGATAAAAAAGACAGCATGTTATTCTATGTGATTGCCATTTCTGGTTTTGTCCTTACTCTTGAAGATCTTGAACTCATTAAACGCAGGGAATGAGGGAAGTTTAACTTAAGAGACAAACCCAAGAAGAGAAAGTCATTTTCTTAATTAAAAAACAGGTTTGCTGAAATAACCAACCAACTTTTTTTCATTTTAACAGGGCTTCCCTCAACCATGAAAAGGAAAGAGTAGCAAAGTAGTAACACATTTTTGGGTGAATCGCAAAAAACATGCACAGGCCACATTTCCCCCTAAAATCAAGTGTCAAATGAATTCTAAATATTATTTGCTAAAAGAAAATAAAGCCGACTTTGACTTGCAAAATAAATTTTAAACTATTTGTCCCTCATTATTACTATAACACATCTGAATATTTAGCTTTTTTTTTTTTTTTTCATTTTAGAAATGTATGTGTTTTCCATTATTATTATCAATGGTGATTTTCATTAGATTACTGTAACACAGTACTTTTTGCATAAACAAGCATAAATTAAAGGCAGTCCAACAAATACAACCATAATGTATAAATACACTACAATATATATATATATTATATACATATTACAGTAAATATAAGTTTGCATTATGGCAAAACTTTGAGGGAATGTGCTTGCATGTCTTTCATTTTCTTTAAGCAAAATCAAATTTCTATTATTTGACTTTGGGGTGAAATATGCTCTTGCACGCTTTCCTGAGATTCACGCAATTGAGTGTTAAAGCAATCAGCTTCCTGTTTTATGCACCTAATAGCTAAAGCAGTCCTTCACAGTTCTGTCATTCGACTTCTTTTTCTCTATCAAACATCATGTGAATGGAATTCTGGGTAGGTGATGAGGACTGAGCTAGTGGCTGGTCCTGTTCAGGGGAAGCAGTGTGGTGCTCCGAGCCCAGCAGCCTCCCTGGCCCCATAGTGACAGCTGGACTTAGTGTCATGCTAGCTAGTAGTCCTCTGCTGCTTCAGCACAGTGTAAACATTGTCCACTTTACTCAGTCTCTCGAAGAAAGGGATGAGATCCAGGAGCTCTGTGTCAGACATGTCATCAAACCAGGAGGCTACAGGTACCTAAATGTGACAGAGAAGAGTTTCTGTTAAAAATATGATATGAATAGTGGGACAAGGCGACAAAAAAAAACTGGCAAGTAAAGGTTTAGCATGCTGTGCATTAAATATTGTGGGACCCAAAGCAGTTATATGAGCAAAAGAAGAAAGGTAGGCAGTAACGTACAGCATTGTCTGGGTGGAAGATGTAGGAGGCTGGCGAGTTGTCCACAATGATGACTTTGTTGAGGTCCCTGCCTAGACGGCTTAGGTCCTTGACGTAATTTCCACGGTGGAACACACAAGATTCACGGAAAAGACGGCTTCGGAAAGCTCCCCATTTGTCCAGCAGATCCGAGACGGGATCAGCGTACTAGAAAAACAATGTGATGGACACGGTTGAACACAGCAGCTAAAAAATTATCTCTAAAATATAGTGTAATTCTAAGATTTAATTTATTTGTGATGACTAAATCAAAGAATATATAAATAAATCTACCAGTCAAAAGAGTTTGAAGAGTTATTGAAGAGGTTTTTTTTTTAAATATCTTTTTCTCTGCATTTATTTGACCCAAAGTACAGCAAATATGAAATGAAAATGAAATATTTGTACTATTAAAATTAACTGCTTCAATTTGAATATATATATTTTAGAATTTTTAGCATTACTCCAGTCATACGATCCTTCAGAAATCATTCTAATATCTATTGAAAAAGCATCTATTATTATCATGATATTGAAAACAGCTGAGTATAATTTTTTTAGGTTTCTTTAAAGAATATAAGTTAAGAAGAACTGCTTTTATCTAAAACCGTAATCTTTTGTAACACTATATACGTCTTTTTCATCACTTTTGACCAATTTACAGCATCTTTGCTAAATAAAAATATTAATTTCTATAATTCTAAAAATATGGTATAGTAAAAAGACGTAATGGTATATGTATATATATATATATATATAAAGGTAAATTTAAAATGAAAAGTAAAACAAATTTTTTTTAAAAAATATTAGAACTCTATAAAAACAAAATATTTTTTTAAATAAATAAAGACTGCAAAAGTCTATTTCAAAATAATGGCATATTTTCCACAGCTGTGGGAACCCTGTGACATCTATAAACTCATACATACTGTAAGTGCTGTTAAATACTATTTATTAATAAACTTAATACTGAATACCTTGCATAGTGCAAAAATCCATTTGCATTTCTTACCTTGGCTAAGCTTGCAGTGAATAACACGCATTCGAACAGTTCCCCCATCCGTTTGAGGAACTCGTCAACATGAGGTCTCTTCAACACATACACCTACAGAGACAACAGTTAAACAGTTCAATTATGACTCACTCCTGCACAGGATTCAATTCAGCTATTATCTGAAGCAGTAAAACCAGCATATGAGAAAAACCGGTGCTAAATCAGGTCACATTCATCAAGACACACTGCTAAATAAACAAGATTTATATTAGCCTGCATCTTGATATGATGCCTCATATAACGACCAGTTTCATACGATCACACAACGATAAACCCTGTTTTAAGAGAAGCAATAAAACGGGTCGTTTTTCACTAACAAGTAGGTCAGTCAGGCTCGCTTATGAAGCTGATGGTCTCATTCCTGAACCAAGTCATCCCGAATAGGCTTTCCTGACATCACAAGCCTATCCTGGATTACTTGAAACAGGCTTAAGCCTTGTCTGTCAGACGCCTTCAGTCCCGTGGTGTAATAGTGTAACTGTTGGCCTTTAAAGGGCCAAGGCACTGTACTGTCACGGCCCGAGAGAGCAGGAGACGCGCTCTGAGGAGAGATTGATGGTCAGTGACTTCTCAGAAGCCGGTCAGGGTTTCTCCATTTCGTCAGGACCCAGAAATAGCCACCTGCTGCTCTGACCCGTCAGCGGAGACGGCAAAGCTGCTGTCAGGTAGCACAACCGAGTTAAGCGGCAATAAGTAAACAAGAGAAAAAGTTTGCATCGTTCAACACTGCGCAACAGCAGGCAGACAAATAGTAGAGCTGACAGGGTTAGTTTGGAATGTGTGATTAATGAAGCTTAGCTATTTAATTATATATATATATATATATAATTAAATAGTTATATTGTTTTGGGGGGGTTTTTTGTTACAGAAATTACATTAAAATAATTACTTTTTCTGCATGGTGCAACTGCACAGTTTATTTTAACAAAGGAAGCATGTAACAGGAAAATATGACAATGCACACATTATAATCAACAAAGCTGTCAGGGCAGATTATCACAGTTTCACACATTAAGAACAGAAGTGAAACATAACACGCTCATCTAACGAGGATGAGTAACAACAGGCCTACAGACTTATTTAAAAACCTTTTAGTCACCACTGCAGTCACGCATATAATGGGCTATGATTGGCTACAATTCTCATTCTTTGCCAAAACATGTAAATACATTATTTTGATTGAACACTGTAATCCAGGGATTTCAACCTGGAGTTTGTAAAAGGGTTTTAAGGAATCTTTAGAAAATTTGAGCGCAAAAATTTTTTTTAAAAAAAAATTAATAATAATAATAAATAAATAATTAATTAATATATATAATATTTATTTATAATGTCTATAATTAATAGACATAATAATATAACAATTTATATATATATATATACATATACTGTATATATACACACACACACTTTTTATTTATGAAAAAGTTTAATTTTGTATTTTAGGTAGTAGGTTCTTCTGGTGGTCATCAAATTTCAAGGATATTGGCATTAAAAATTGAAAACATATACATATTGTTTGTTTGTGAACACTCTTGTATGAGAACAGGTTGTGCTCACCTGATGTACTGTCCCATCAATTTCCACTGGAATGATAAAGTCAGCATTGTTTACCGGCTAGGAAGGAAAAATAAAAGACAGTAAAACTAATTGAACTGCTTCAGGCAGAAGAAAACAAATTAAATCAATTTTGCAGGTGACTGGATCAGTGACTGACAAAATGTTATTGATCCTGATGTGTAAACACCCAAGAGGCTCCAGTCATTATTTCGAACATTGCTACAGAGTGCTCTTTAGATAGGTCTAGAAACTCAATCCCAAATGTTGAGATAATCACGTTTATGTGTTATAGAGATGTCAGGACAGTGTGACCTACATTCACAGATGTGGCATGAAGTAACATTATGCTGTCTCACACTTGTTTTAATTCTGACTCACTTTGAAAGGGGTTCACCCCATACATTAAAATTATTCATCATCTGTTCACTCTCAAAACTGCATACTGTTCACTTTCAGCAGCAGGCAAATGAGGACTTCTTTAAAAATCTTAAAGTTTATAAGTACGAAGCTTTAAAAAAGACTGCATACAACAACAACATAAAAGCACCATAGATGTTCCCACTAGTTATGGTTATTTTGATTCATCTTTTTTTAAATTATCAGCTTTTCATTACACTCAAAGTCCTTGTAGTTCCTTCACTAACACAGTTTGGGAAATCTTGACATAATCTAATATTTAATGCACATCAACAAAATTAACTTTTTTTTTTTTTTTTTTTTTAATCAATAGGGTACAAGATGATTATATTTAAATCAATGTGGAAAATGAGATAAGTCAAAAGTAATATAAAAGTAGTCTGATTACGTAATGGATTACAATTTATAAGTATTCTGCCCTTCAAAAGTTTGGAAACAACCTAGAAAAATGGTGTTTTGGACAATATTATTGGACAATAATATCCTTTTGAATGCTTATTTTTTAATTTTGCACTGAGAAGGGACAACACAAACTACAAAGACATATTTTATTGCAGTACATAATCAGTTTATTAATAGAAAATACTTAATATCCAGCATTAGTAGCTATTACAGTTCTGCATAATCTGGGCGTCCGAGCTGTCAGTTTATTCAAACATTGACTTGATATATTACTCCAAGCCTCCTGAAGGATTGCCCAAAGATGATTCACACTGGATGGACACTTCGTACAGACATCACGACCCAGTTCCTCCCATAGTAGCTCAACTTTAACATCTATATATTGGCATTATTTTGTAATCAAAATTAAATTGCTGGTCTTCAGTGCGAATGTCAAGTTACTTTAATGTACAGTATTTTCTTTAAAAAAAAAAAAAACCTTCACACTTTCACAAAGCAAAAAATATTCTCCTTTTTTGCTTTACAGAAAGAAAAAACAAATGCTGATTTCAAACACGGGAGAAATAAATTTTTTCTTCGATAAACTACTTTCAAACAAAAAGCTTATATTTAATACCGACAGTATTCTTCAAGTTAACTTAAATTAAGTAATTAGAACAGTGTTGCTGCTGACACTCTCAAGTGGACAACTTTCCTTTTCGTCCTGTCTTTCCCAAATTGTGCACATAGCACATTTATGATGTCATGGAGTGGGAGAAAAAGATTCTTCCATAAAGAGTCAAATCAGGGAATGCAGCATTTCTCCGGAAAGGCGCATACATGCATGAGTGTAAAAACAAACGGTAAAGGCCCCATCAGACAGAATCATTTAACCAAAAGTAGCATACTGCACTTTCGAGACAACCTGATGCTTTCCACCGGCTCAAATAAGCTTACTTGTATTTACACTGGCACGATACTTGCCAACTCTGAAGATCAGAAAATAACTTCTGCCTTGTCTCTAAAAAGAATAAAATTGCAAGTGTTCTGTAACGATGCAAACATTATTTACATTATAACATTGCATATGAGCATTACAACTGTTGCATTTTGCCTGCAAAAACATGTCTACACCGACTCGCAAGGACCGATTTAACAGATACTGGAAGTGTGCTTCCGATCTGTTTGTATAATAGGCAACCATTGACAAGGAATGTTCTGTGCCACTACTGTCAACAATTCATATTTAAAAATGTGTATATAATGCATAATCAGTACACTATATAGACTCAAACATTTTCTCTCCTACCAGCTGGTTGGTTGGACAAACAGAAATTGGTTTGGTTGGACAAACAGATCTCAATCAACGGCATTTTTTAAGGTCATGCTGCTGGTTATGAGCAGGTTATGAGCAATGTTTTGATAGCATCGCAGAGCCACAGTTTTCACACTTTCCAGTAGGGGTGCAACGACTAGTCGACTAAGAGTCGACGGCAAAATTCGTCGACAACTAATTTAGTAGTCGACGGGTCGTTAGTGACGTCATC
>JAUCNO010001888.1:6320778-6362788 GCA_032353835.1 Enteromius viviparus
TATATATATATTTTTTTTTTTGCAGTTCATAATGACTAGTCGACTAGTCGTTAAGGTAGTCGATGACTAGTCGACTACTGAAATAGTCATTAGTTGCAGCCCTACTTTCCAGAGAAATCAACTTACTTATCCTAGTCTATGCAATTAATTAATTTTATTGTCATCATAACACTCATTTATGTTGAACATGTAAGACTTGTTTTGGTGTGCTGCAGTAATATTTTGAACAATATTTTAACTGTGTTGTTCATATGTTCAAAGTTGGTGGTGTACAAAACAACTCTGGACAAGGAGAACACCAGATAAATAACACACTTCAGCTTTAAAGTTTGTGATGTGATTTGAATGCATGCAATGGTGTTAAATATCCATCTATAACATTTGAGTCAAGTGTATCCTATATCCATGAGATGATTAGTTGGACTGCCAACAGCACATGGTGACATATAGTTAATTTACACCGGCTGCGAGCTATAAAGTGATGGAAAAAGAGGCCTCAACACATTGACTTACCTTAAATGAACTGTGGACTAGTGTTTCATCCAGATCAATGACTACACAGATCTTCCCTACATCTTTAGACTTTATCTGTGGAAGAAGTGGTTTGGCTGGGACCTGTAATAAACATTTCAAGGACACTGGTAAATAAGTAGCCAAGTTGGCATTGACAACAAGTAGCTATTTTACAGTGTAAAAAAAAAAAAGAAAAAAGTATAGGTTCTTAAGTCAAAGACATTAGCATACAAATAAATATTGAAACTGCATGTCATCTACACAAAACAATGTATGATATGTTGTATCTTATTATATTGTGTATCATTAATCTGTTAGTAGAGAAAAAATGTAGTTTTAATGAGTAATGCATGCAGGGCTGTCTGGTGTGATGGTATGTACTGTATGATGATCAGTAAAGCGTGTCAACTGGTAAAGATTGTATTTGATATTCTGTACCTATATTTTGGTGGACAGGATTGCTTCATAATATTTAGAGCTATAAAGTCAAAAGGAAAAATGCAAAACACTATGTGTGTAAATTTTCAAGAAAATTGTAAATAATGATCAGTAGGAGTGGGCGATATACCGGTAGACAAGATTAACCGGTAGAAATTTGTCAACCGATAGAGATTTTGGTCTATCGTTTTAATCGCAGTTGAGATCGCGTGACGTTGCGCGTTATGTAACCATGCAATACACATTCACTTCGACAATAAGAAGCAGTGTTGCCAACTTATCGACTTTTCAGACCCCTTTGGTGACATTTTTCCTAAAAAGCGATAAGTGACAAATCTAGCGACTTCTTGTACAAACTTCAGCGAGTCTCTGGTAGTGCCGTGCAGGCGCGAGCTCATTAGCAAATGGTTAATATGTAAACAGAAAAAATAAATATTACAAAAAAAGTTAAATTTAATACTGCATATACACTACCATTAAATAGTTTGTGGTAAGTATAATTTCTTTTTAAAGAAAAATGCAACTTGAGTGACCAAGAGTTATTTTATCAAAAATACAATAATATTACAATTTAAAATAATGTTTTCTTTTAAATATATTTAAAAATGTACTAAATTTCTGTTAGGTCGAACCTGAATTTTTTGTTGTGTTGAAACCAAATTTGGTGCTGGCTGAAACCAAATATTTTCTAACAGTTCAAGTCCTAACTATTATTTTGGCCTTGCTGAAAAAAAAGTTATAAAATTGTAAAACTTTTAAAAATTCCAATGACTCTTTGCACAGTAGTCACAGTTGACTTTATACAAATACACCACATTAGTATCCATAAGGGGGCATAAAGTGTCTCTTTTAGCACTAGCATTCCATAGGCAGAGGAAGATCAAGTGACGGACTGCAGCTGGGATGGGATTGCAAAGCTGCTGGCCAACCAATTCTTCACCGAAAAGTACACAGTCTGAAACCGACTCTGTCCTACGTTTACAGAACGAGTATCTCAAGACCTGCAGGCTCTTCCGGATTCATTACCAAATCGGAGAGTGTACAGATGGCTCTGATTTAAATAACATAACATATGACATGGAATCAGAACCCAGCATGGCGTCTTATTTTAGTTCTGTTGCTACTGACTTCAGACTAATTAAAAAGTGAAGCAAAAACCAAGATAGCAACTCAAAACAGACTAAATGCATTCTCTTACAAGCAAAATGTTATGGCGTTGAACTATCAAAATAATGCATGGGCTTTTCAAAACATGCTAAAATCAATAAGCAAGTATCTCCCCTAAGAAAAAGGTACCTGATCTATGGGTGGAAGACAAAATTCACAATCACATTCCTCTGTGTACTCTTCATCTTCAGATACATCACTCTCATCATAAGAATGACTCTCTTCACTGTTTTTTTGGTCAGACTTAAATAACGTGTCTTGTTCAGATGCTTCACTTCGGGCAACTTGATGTATAAGTTCCTCTAATTTTTCTTTTTTCTGGTTGTTCTCAGACAGACCATCTGTTCCAGGAGGATGAAGGAGCACAGATGTGTCTTTCAGCTCGATATCGGCCTCTTGCTGACCATCTGATACCCAAAGAGTGCCAGTTCCTGACTGCTCCTCAAAGGCGCAAGAGACCAATTGATCAGCAGTTGGGGTCTCTTTGCCTTCGTGACCTTCCACAGAACAACTCACAACATCTTCAAAATCAAACGGGGTTGTTTCTTCATCTTCAGTAGTTTCAATCTCTCCACAACAAGGCCCGTGAGCCCCATCAGCTTCATCAAATTCAGGGTGTGTCTCCTTGTTTGCATCGATTTCAACCAAAGAACTGAGATCCTGAACGATTTCGGTGTTCTCAGAACTGTCATGTTCCGTCAAATACTGACTGACCTTATTTTCCAACAATGTATTTTTTTCAACAGCTGAAGGATCAGCGCTTTGAAATTCATCCTTCACAGCACAGAGTTCTGTGGAATCTCCAGAAACACTGTCAAAAGCATTTTCGACCTCTTCTTCAAGTCTACAACCTTCTGCAGCTTCAACACAGGACATATGCATATTAACAAGGGGTTCAGCGACCTCTCCATTTCTGTAGCAAAGCTCATCTTCCTCGCTCTCAGAATACAACAAGAAGCATTCGTCCATAAAACCAGGCCCGTGATCTTCAGTTTCATAAACCTCATCTGGTTTGGCACATTCATGGATTTGACCCAGGTCAACTGAGAGTCCAACAGCTACAGCTTCAGCGTATGTTTTACTGATTTTCTTTCTCGCCACTTGTTGCTCAGAATCAATCTCACATTCTTCTTCACAAACATCTAAACTTTTCTGTGTATGCATCAAATTCTCAGTGTTACCTTCATCAGGGTACTCATCCGGCTGTAGAATTTGAATCAAAGACTCATCATCCTCTTCAAGGAGTTTTTCCTTATCACACGGCTGATCTGAGAAGACTTCATAAGATTCAGACTCAACAAAACTTTTGAAGGATCCCGCTTCAGAGCTACCTTGACTTTTACCATCCATGCAGTCACCATACTCCTCCTCGCTTGATTCATCTAAAGAACCTGCTGCTGTGGTAACTGGATCCAAGGAGATGCCCACATTTGAGTGGCAGTCAAACGTTACCTCCTCATTCTCATCATCATCAACAAGTTGAAAATATTGAAGAGCTTCATCACTGCGACATTTCCCCTTGTCCAACTCTTCACACTTTCTACAGAGCTTCTTACAGCTTTCCAAAACTTGAACTTCAAGCTTAGAATCTACAACTTCAGGTATTTCTGGATCTCCATTTGATTCGCTTATTTCAACAGCAGGACTTGAAATCTCCTTATTATGTCTCAAAAGATCAGTAAGAAATTGAGAAAGCCACCGAGCCTCAAAAGCTTCCATTGATCCAGAAAACATGGCATCAGACTGAGATGGTTTCCTACCCTCAGTTCTGCTGCTATGATTAGGTGAATTTTCTTTGGTTATTTCAGGGTTATGAAAGACCGAGCTATGTGTTCTTGAAGAATCAAGGCATTTTTCTGCAAGTCTGCTTTGATGTGGCCCCTCAGAATGGTCAGTGTGCACAGACGGAGTGCATTGTTCAGGGACATCACATTTCTCAAAGTACGTTCCACAGCTTTTGCATTGCTCTAAAACCTTAAAACATTTGCTGTGCTCAGAGAGTCGGTTAATGTCCTGATGCCCTTCAGTTGGGGAGTCAAAGGTCTGACTACAATCAAAGTTCTCAGACGAACAAGTGCAATTATCTAGGCTGTTTAGCAGAATTCTGTCATCAGTGGTATCCATTTGCCCAGTAAGCTCCAAGTGCTCAAGGGACACTAAGTGGTCAGATGGCTTACTTTCTTTAGAATCCTGACACAGGTCAGGGGATTCAAAATGTGTGGCATGGTATTTATCAAGCTTGTTTTGATTGTTAGGCTCGGACTGTTTAGATGTCTCGCAGTCTTTAGAATCTAGTTCAACTGCACCGTTTTGATCAGATAAGCTGTCTTCGGCACTGCTGTTATCACACTCGCTGTGCTGGTCCTGATAGTCTACATGGCATTCAGAAAGCGTTTCATAATTTGAAGGGTCTAATTGTAAAAACTCAACTTGCAGCAAAGAATCACAAAGATCTCTCTCAGTTCCTTGTTCTGCATCACCTGGTGGTAAAGATTCACAATTATCTAGGCTCAACTCAGATGAAATGACTTCTTTTGCATCATCTTGTCGAGTAAACTCACAAAGGTCTGAGCTCATCTCCGATGAGTTTAACTGTACGGCATCATGTTGTTCAAAAGAGTCACAATCACCTAGGTTAATTTCAGATAAAATTATCTGCTCTGCATCATCTTCCTGTTCTGCATCGTCTCGTTGAAAAGACTCACAATCATCTAGGCTCATCTCGGACGATGTTAACTGTTCAGCATCATGTTCAGAAATCTCACTTTGATCGCTTGGTTCAAATATAATGCTAAGTTCATCACTCTGGCTTATTTCTACCAAGTCAACTGAAGAACTGCTAATTTCAAAACACTCACTGTTCTCAGAGCAGCTGTCCAACAAAGAGCTGTATCCAGAAGAACAAGACTGATCGGAAAATTCACTATTGATCTGAGCATTTCCAATGCAAAGTCCAATAGCTTCGTCCATCTCCATGGCGGTTTGGTGTGTAGCGGATTCAAGAAGTGCTTCTTGCTCTGTGCACAATTCTGCAGGACGTTCCAAAGACTGGTTTTCCTTTTTAGGATCTCCTTGTCCAGAGACCTCAGAATGGCCAAAGCACAGTTCAGCGGGCATGTTTACTTCTGAGTGCTCGCTTTTAAAAAAGGCAGAGGATTCCAAGTATTTAGTGAAGTTGCTTTCAACCAAAGACATCCGTTCTCCAAAACACTGGCAAAGGTCAGAAGAAGGGAAACACTCCAAACATTCTCCCATAGGTCTGCTTTCTCCAGAGAGCCTGCGAGTCGAGTCAGAGATCTGCATTTGCAGAGGAGGCTGAATGGATTGGTTGAGCCCACAGCCTGCCTGAGACACCAGCAGCAATGTGCACGTTGACATGACAGAGGAGTTGAGACTCCACTCAACCCCGCACTCAGCCCGCCTTCAGGACACCTACCGATTTATTTTGGTGCTTCAGAGACGTGACAAATAACTCCTGGTGTATCAAATCACTATAAAAAGCTGAAGTAAGGCATAAATCTGAATCCGACACCCACAGCGTCTTGACACCCGATCTGCTCGTAGTTGTTCGCAGCCATGCTTTTTTTCCCGTGAATAATTAGTTCAATGGAATTATGAGTGGCAGAATTTTTTGACAACTTCATATCAGCTTTCAATTAGTTGAGAATCATAAGAACTGATAGCATTATGTTTCCCTAAATGAATTCTAGAAACATTCATTTAGAGTAATTCAGGGAAGCACAAACGAGATTAACTCTCAAGAAGGTATATTCAACTGTCACAACTCGTAAACAGGAAAAGAATTGCGCAAAAGCTAACTTGAGGTTTTGGTTTCCTCACTATCACAGCTGATCATGTGGCTCTCGGCTGTGTTAACCACGAGCTGGCCAGTATTCAGAAAACTCTAGAGAGTTAAGGGTGGGACATCAAAATAAAAAGTTCCCAAAAGTGAAATAACTCTTACTTTTGAGATGGTTCCATTCTCTTCCACCAGCAGCGGGGCATTGTTATTGACTGGCACGTGATCCGTTTCGTCATGACAAAGGCAGCAGAAGAGACTGTGGAAAATGCCACGACTGCGGGGTTTCTTCGATGAGGATGCAGCATGTGGAGGGGTACCTGGGAAACAAGAAGCAATCGTATCACACCAACAGCTACCCTGCTGTTCACTGTCATATATCTTTGCATACATGATACACTCGACTAGCTCCGACAGCTTATGCTTGCTTTGAGATGACTGTACTTGTATGTATATATAAATGTCCGGTAATGACGGGTTTTCAATTACATATAAACAGACGAGTGCAAATGTGAAAAAAATTTCAGTAATTATTATAGACATTAAGGCCATAAAGTCACATTTGAGATATTAAGACAAGCTTCTAACACCATAAGAAAAATCTTTCATTGAAAGTCATAGCATAACTGGTGTTTTAACTGTATGGAGCGAAACAACTGCTATAGAATTCTGAAAGGGTGAAGTGGAGGTTTTATTTATTGGAAACACATGTGTGTCACACCCATGAATTTCCATGAAACAATGCATTTCATAATCTGAGCTTCAACATACGACACAGGCCAACAATGCTTTTTAGTCTAACACAGTGCAGAACAAGTATGCAAAATATCTGTCTGACATGCTCTTTAACTAGCCAACCACTACCTAAATAACACAAACTGATTGTTTTTTGCATATCTGCTAAAAATTTATCATCAAGTAATCTCGCATTTTACTAAAGTTTACATTTTTAATAGACCTTTTTTTTTTTAAATGGTTGCAATACCACTGTGCCCCAAAAAAGTGAAATAAACCCTAAATAAATAATACTGTTGACTCCAAAGTTAACCGTAAAACTGTTTTGACATTAGTAGAAGAAAAGACATATTTAAATAATAAAAGTCAATATTTCTCAGAACATAGATATTAAGATGTTTAAGATTAGATTAGAAAGAAATATTTAAGATTTTAATCTGTCTTTAATACAGTAAAAATATAAAAGCTAATTATTACACTCCTCAGGTCTTTAATAATAATAATATAATATCACCCAACAGAAAAAATGGGCCATATATATATAGCCATCTCTATATTTTAAGGATATTGTTATGCTAAGGGTATCATCATCATCGTCATATTTAGTGGTTCTTGGAATCAAACAGATTGAAAATCAGTGTTCAAGTACTCATAAATAAAATTATTCAAACCACCCATGCCTACTGTTTACTAATGAGCAAGATATTTGTCACCAAATACAGCAGACGGAGACATAGTATCCGTGAATAGTGACACATTACAGAAAATCCACGTGATTATGGATCTATGTTGGGCTCAGGGCAACAGCACAGCCCTAGGCAACTTAGAAGAGCGAACAACAGCGACGAAAGCTGGAGTTTGCGAGATAAAATCTCTGACAAATTAGGCTGCAGCCAAGACGGCCGAGGCAGCTGTCAACAGGGAAGATTAGCATGCCATTCAAAATTCAAACTTAAAGCTCATGTATCATACAGAGCCGTAATAAACAAGTTAGTTAGAACATAGAGTACTTTCATTGAGTTACTCTGAGCGTCTTATTGTGTTGTCCCGAAACTGAAGGCTAAGTTTGGTTTAAATTTAGATTAGCCTACTGGATTTATCTTCATCCTGGCATGTCCTACAACATAAAAGTTGCCCTTAAAACCAAACTTAACCTATATGCCGTGAGCTGCCAGCCCATCATCGGGATATAAAACACATCTCTTGACCTTCAAACATAAAATGTACATTGACTTGTCAACTATACCACACACACACACACTAACCGTGCATGTGACCCTCTGTAGATATCCAGAGAATCTGACAGGTCGTAATAGTGAAACATCGCTAAGCGATAACACCTGCATCCCAGCACAGGACACGAGAGTGGCAGGTTTACAAATGTGAGGAAAAGGGCAGGTGAAGGGAACTGTGAGGAAACCGCATCCACTGCTTTACACCGACCGCTCTGATATTACACATCAGAGGGCTTTTAATAGCCCCCGCGGGCAGCTGTTGACAGTGGTTAGTGATGGCATTCTACACAAATATAGACCACGCCATAAACGGAATTGCAAAACAAAACTTTGTTGTGCTCCCGGCGCGGGGACAGGAGGGAATGGCTCAACCATATGTTTATCTCTTGCTGTACACATGATACCTTGATAGACACTATGATGAAAGACCAAAAAGCTGTAACCGATTAGCTTGAAGCAACAAACCTGAACTTGTAAACAGGAAAAGATCAAACAGAGACTAGCTAGCAGACACAATTATACGGAAAACTTGACTCCTTGGCGTTCTGTAATGAGCCTGAGGACTAAATACACTTCAGCTCTCCACAGCTGATAATTAGGCTACAACTTTTTGACCCCACCCAGTTAAGTTTCTGTTCACATACTTAAGGGTCTCTTTTAAAGAGGGTCCCAATGCTATTCCAATCCCTACGGACAGAGGCCACTCGGAGACTGACTTTACGATGGTGATATGCGACCCCACGTTACAGACTAGTAACACAGTTGAAAACATAACTCTAAGATCACTACAGCAACAAAAAACAAGAAACAATAACAGTTAATTAGAATGGATGTTACTCAAACAGCGAAATCCATAATTCATTAACCACAATTTGTGCACGTACTATGGTAAATATTTGTAAACAGAAGTACATATTGTAGTGTTGTAACTGTATTCAAGCATCATGTAATTTATTAAAAATATATATAAAGGTTTATAAAAATATATATAAAACAAAGTATTATCATGGTATGTCCAAATTATCATGGTACTGCAATAGTACCATAAAACGTTGTCTCTTGAAGACAAACATTTATTATGGAAAAATAGTCAAAGTCTAAACATGTAAAAACAATAAACACATGCCAAAGTCATTGAGCAGGTGCTATTGTCCAAAGCGACTTACAAATGAGGGCAATGGAAGAAATCAATATCAACAAAAAAGCAATGATATGCATGTGCTATGACAAGTGCCAGTTAGCTTAACAAAGCACATGTTAGCCTAGGCCTGCCCAAACTTCCTGTGACGCTACCACAAAGCTGCCGTTTAGAGCATTTCTGTTCCCAAAAAAGTTGGAACCAATGAGAAACTAGCTGTTTTGAGAAATGTTCATGATAGGTTTTCTTTGAAAACTGAGCAGATGTAATTAAATTAAGTAAAGACATTTTCCTGCTGCTTTAATGAAGCTAGCTACAATTTGTTAAGATGGCTTTAGGTTCCGCATACATCATCGGAATGAGTGGTCTGGTTGGTTGTAGATTCGTCCAGTAGAATACAGAGGCATCTGATGGACGCAGGTTAAGCCCGCCTCCCTAAGGCGGGTAGTAAGGTAGCTTGGCCAGACTAAGCTTCTATGAGCTTTATAGTCGCGGAAGCCAGGCTAAGCACACATAGCAAGGTTTTTTATTATTAATTATATAATTAGGCTAATATAACTAAAACTGATTAGATTAGAATAAAAAAAAAAGAATAGAGCTAAGCTAGTGTAAGAGGCCTTTTTAATAAATAAACAAATAAATTACAATACAAATTACTTCACTCCTACAATGTATTAAGCCTATATTAATGCAATTTAAAGAATTTGCCAAATATATATAACAGTATATATATTTAGTACAGTATAAGAAGCTGCGGTCTTGTGCAAACCATATTTGTTTCAGAATTGGTTGATGAATACAGTTTCAAAGAACATAAATTATTTTAAAAATTCTATCTTTTGTAATAAATATGGGTAGTTGACGTATCAATGTGTCCAATGGTGTGACAGAAAAATAACACTGAAGATAAACCTCTCTTATGCTATTTGTATCTCTAAGAATGAAGATGCATTTACCACACGTTATTTTGGCCATGTTTGATATAGTCAACAATTGAATGCATCCTTACTAATACTGTATTATTACTTAATGTGTGTTTACATATAGCATGCATCAATAAATATGTCTGTTCATTTCACAAAAAAAAGAAACAAAAATGCATTGTTTTTTTCTTTTATATTTAATTTCACTCTTGTGTATTTAACATTACAATGACTGACGTTTTGAATTAAATGAACTAGTTAAATCTTAAGTTTTTAATAAATGCAGAAGCCGCTAAAAGGGGTCATACCCAACCACCGCCTAATGACAAAGTGGCCAGTACCAGAAAGGAAACACAAGACAAACAGAGCAGATCGTAAATGACAGTCTTGCCGCTTGGATTAATCTCAGAGAGCATGAGAATCCCTCCAGGGGCCCCAATGAACCCAATCTCCCTCCCCGTCTCCCTCTCGCGCACTCTCGTTGGAATGCAGCCATATCTCTGGCCCATAACTCTGCTGTACTGTGCCTGGCCAAACCAAAATAGGAACAGGAAGTGTGAGGAAGTGAAGTAAGAGCTGCCGCAAGGCACTGGAAGGCCCACACTGAGCCTTCATTGTGTCCTGCCTCTGACTTCCATCAGGCAGATCATGTTTCACATACAAACAAAACAGGTAAAGAACGGGAACACCATGCTGAGATAATCCACAATGCCGTGCAGACAGGGAGGGATTCCAATTACGGACCACATCCACTGACCCACTTTCTTGAGGCCGTAACACCTTCCAAGACAGGAAATAACAAAAAAAGGTTTTGAAATTTTAGGAATATTTGGCACACGCAAGCAGACTCGTCAACGCAGCCTCAGACGCTGTCAATCCCAAACATGGAGAAACAACCAGGGCATGGCTTTGAAGCTTGGCCTTTCTAAAAATACAGGACTATAACAAAGTGGTGAACAGGTGCTCTGCCGAAAATGTATCCGATGGTCCTGGACAATGTCTTGGCACGCTTTTCACAGGGTCACGCCAGAAGCTAAGCCTCGGTAAACAACATCATCCAGTGACATATCTTCTATGTCGGTGCATTAATCAGCGCACCTATATTAATCCAAGTACTAAAATGTTCCTTAGCTCAAAGACCAAGCTGTTAAGACAACGATTACTAAATTATGCAAGCAGTCCGGGAGTTTGTACGGCCAGACGCCACACGTCAGAGTCTAGTCCAACTACAGCATCCAGAAAAAGACTTCAAGTCGTGCACTGAATTTAAGGGATTCTAAAGGTGCATAACTTGCACTTATTCCATGTAAAGTTTAACGGTTACATGCCTTTTATTAATACCAAATTATTTTAGAATGACAGCTAATAAATAAAAAAGTGCACTGAACGGTAGAAAACACCATGGCCATGTGTTTCATTCCAAGAGAATGCATGAACTGATGAAATGTAGACCTTGATGCATTGTAAAGTGCTTTGGACACCAAATGCATGTGTTTATTTTTTAATTATTTAAAAAAAAAAAACAGCTAATTGTGCAGTTTTTCTAACAAGCTTGATCTGTCTGTTCTATATTAACAACACAATATACATACAAACCAGGGCTCAACAGGAAGAATGAATCACCCTACTGACCTGGGCCTGGTGTGCCAGCTACCCTACACTTGATGATCTGGTCCCATGTTAATATAAACATTTGTAATTCTGTAGTGGTATCAATTGATTCATTGCAAGTTATCACACCTATATATAAATAAAACCTTTTCCTTAAAAATATACTTGCATGTGTGTGCATTTATAAATACACAATACATACAGTACACCAGGGCTGTCCCCGACTAAGGATTTTCACAGTCGAATCGTAATTTTCGAATCTGCACCTTGAAAATAACTAACATCTAACTAACATTAACTAAGCTTACTTTCACGCCCAGCTGGAGTTGCCAGCTAGAGACTGATACGGCACTCCAGCCCCAGGACTCCTTTTGTGTCCTTTTGTCTCTGTTTGCCATTTTCAGATTTTTATGTTGAAACTGTATTCTCCTCCCACTGACCTAATTCTTATGAGTATTTAAGTTCTGGTTTTGTGTGTGTGAATTTGCTCGTCAATGTTGGATGTACCTGTGTTTTTCCCCGTTGTCAAGCCATTCGTGTCTCTCCGTGTTTTACTGTGTTTCCTTGTTTGGATTTCCCTTGCCGACTATCGCTAGCCGCACTTTATTATTCTCTTGTCTCAGCCTCGGATGTTCCTGCTTGCTGTTGTTTGACTCTGCCTGTTTCTACGCAGTTTTGACTCTGTGTGTTCATTAATAAATGTTTGCAAATGCATCTGCACGTTTCCCTGCATCTCACTCGTGACAGATTGACAGCGTTAGACCCCAGCCTGCGGTAAGAGGGGATTCCCCGTCTCTGTTCTCCCTACCACAGCGTCAGCACCCGTTTGGCTATCCACAGCTGCTCGGTTCACGTTTGGCCATCCGGCGCGGTCCGCCCCCAACATCGTGCCGTTCCGTCGAGCAGCAGGAGGCAGATTCGGTTTTGTTTTCGTGACCCGGAACGCCATGTAAAGCTCCAGCGATCCTGAATTCACCTCCAGCGATCTCTCCACTGGACAAAGCGAGGAAAATCCAAGGGATCTTCGAGCTTCTGTTCAAAATGGTGGCCGAAGCAGCGAACGCCAATCCAGCCAGTGCTGCAGAAATCTCTTGCAATTCCGAGTCCGGCATTAGGGTTGCCAGTTCCATCAAAATCCAGTTCGCAAAAGAAACGGGTTACAGTCCCGTTTCACGTGTCAGGGGCCGTGTTCATCTCATTCGGTTCAGGTATCACAGCTAGGGGGACCTGTCACCCATTCTAGCGACTTCTAGTCTGCTAGTGATGGGTTCCGACGCCCTTTCACCGCGAGAGGGGCTGTGTGGTGTCCAGTCGGTCCCGGTATCACAGCCGAGAGGGTGGTCATTCATGTCAGCGGTTCTGGACCCGCAAATGGCGGGTTTTGGCTCCGTAGCACAACGAGAGGGGTTGTGTTCAGTCCAATCAGTACCAGTTGTGCAGCCTGGATAGCTGCTTTCAGCAAACCCTGCGGTTTCTGATCTGCAAATGACGGGTCCCAGCCCTGTTTCACAGTCTAGCAAGCCCTGTTCAGCCCAGTTGTTCCCGGTGTTACAGCCTAAGGTGCCGTTTAAAGCTCAGTCGGTACCGGTTATACAGCCAGGAGTGCTGTTTTCTGCTCAGTCGGTTCAGATCTTAGGAGAAGCTGTCACCAGTCCTAGCGATCCCTGATGCGCTAGTGATGGGTTCTGACACCACGTCACAGCGAGAGGGGCTGTGTGGTGTCAATCGGTCCCAGTTACACAGCCTGAGGTGTTGCTGAAGGTCCTCGCGGGTAACGGGTACTATTCCCGCTTCACAGAACGAGGAGCCGTGCTCAGAGATGAAGGTCTACGATTTGGGATTTCGAGTGGCCGGATCCGCCAGATCCAGTCCTTGCCGTTGTTTGACTCTGCCCCTTTTGACGCTGTTTTGACTCTGTGTGTTTATTATTAAACGTTTGCAAATGGATCCGCACGTTTCCCCGTGTCTCACTCGTAACACTTACTAACAAATATCTACTTTTCCTCAATGAGTATTACTATGGAGGAATTTTTTTAACATTAATTACGCAACTGTCTCACAACAATAACTTAATAACAAAGAGTGCACTCTCTTAAAACGGGTAGAAATAACAATGCTAGTACTAAATACTATTACTTGAACATTAAAGGCAACTGTGTCTTGACAGAGAGAAGCATTTCTGCATTGTCACCAGTTAATAAAGGATAGTGCAGGCTGCTGACCTGTGGCTGACGAGCTTTGGCTTTGCGCGCTAGCTTTATGCTAATTTCAGACTGCGTGATTTTTAGAGTAGTCGCGTCACAGATCTTTTCATACTGCGTGACTATCTGGGGTATAATTCAGTCGCTACTGTGTTCACACTGCATGATAGATCGTTGACAGGGGGAATCAGGCTTCTCGAATCAATGCATCAAATCGTCGACAATTCGAAGACACCCCTAAAGTACACACACACATATTACGCAAGCACAAACTTCTATTGTGAATGCTATTACTCGCGATCAATCGTTTGAGAGCACTAGAATTCTGTGATACACTGGATTGTGGATTGCTCTTATTTAAAACTGATGCACAAACTAAAAGCATCTAAACAGCCAGCACAGATTGTAAAGACGTTTTGTAAAAAGTCTGTAAAGACCAAACAAATGCTTACTCTTTTGCTTCACGGACTGAACTGTCAACAACACACACCATTACAGCATACTATGAATAACACTAATTTGCTTCAGGCCATTCTCCTTCGAGGCTGACTTGTATGTCAAAAAAATTACAAATCCATAGCTTCATACTAGTAGTTATTACTTCAAGACTGCTAAAATTGTACGCACAACCTGAAAGCAGTAACACTTTTAGAAGTTATATTTAATAAGTTATAAAAAACAAGAAGATTCAGGGATTCCTCGTAAGCATCAAGGCATGTTTAAACAAGCCACACACAACAAACTAAACAGCAGTGCTGGACTCAAACATGTAACTGTAGGCACTTTTACGTTTACAGTACGTGCCAGAGCGCAAACTGAGGTACTTAGATGTGGTCTAACTCGCACATCGCCCTTTCAGAACAAACATACACTTCTAATCACGTTTGCAAATGAAAGTATGAAAACATCTCACAAACAGTCCTCGCCTCGAAGACCACAGAAGCATCATTTGACTCATACAGCACAAGCTACTCAGCCTTCCCACGTTTCATGAGACAGCAGTTTAGACAGACAGACCAAAAAAGGGACACATGCAAGCATAACCAAAACCAAGGCAAAACTCACACGTTAACCATGAATCTGATCACTAACGATAGTAACAGCTGGTTTTTAAGAGAAAAGAAAGAAAGAAAGAAAAAGGAAATATGTATGCGTGTCATTTTTAATCATTTTAAAATCTGCTAAAATTATTATTAAATGCATGTTTGATTTATATTTTATTTTAATTTAAGAACATTAAATAATTCAAACATTACACAATGGACAATAATTGCATATTAAATAGCAGCAGTGACGAATTTTAAAAATGCTTATAAACACACATATCAACATGCAGACAGATATTATGAATATTAATAATATAACATTAATTAATAATAATATTATTGTATATTATACTAATATTATATATTATATTATTAATAATAATAACACTTGATTACTAAAACATTATTTTGCATTAATTGCAAATTACATGAAATAACAAAAAAATATTATTAACACACAAATCATACTGGCATTTTCTGACGTGTTTTTCTCCCCATATCCATCCATGTGCATATACTCACAGTCAAAATGACTTCTTGACCTTGACTTCACTCAAACATATCTCATGGGAAATTCCTCACACTGCTGCTCGATTGCATAAGATTAAACTTGCAAAGTGTTATTAAAAACTTCCAGACTGTTTGTTGCTTTTAGTCCAATACTGATGAAAACACAGCTCAGAAAAATCTATGGGTTTTGTGCAAGATGTTTAGACTTTAAAGAATGGCTCTGAAACTTAAGATCACACATGGCTATAAAGACAGTACGCTCTTGATTCCTTTTCAACCACGTCATACTTTGCCTCACAAAACAATCTGTTTCGCTTTACATTCACAGGGCCAAACGGAGATGTAGCTACCTAGTTCTGCAACATTCTCCAAGCATATGACAGAGACTTGCCCCTTCTTTTAACTATAATACACCTTCCTAAACATTCCAGTATCACCTGCTTCAACAGGAGATTCATTGATTGGAGTACACATAACTAATATTAAAAAAAAAACTGAAATGCTACGACAGACGGAAAGTGTCTGTGCACTGTACTGAACCTGCTACAGGGAGTGGTTTTCATCAAATCTCTAACAAAAACACAGGCCTGTAAACCATCTCCATCTCTGTGTGCGCAAGAGGGGAAAAAGGAGCGCTGGCGAAAAACACAGCGGTTGGAAAAACAAGCAGTGAGGCTGACTGTGGCTGTAGAAGATCCTCCCTGGCTCTTACCATAGTCGTCATCGTTTAGAAAGCACGCTTGTGTTCGTTCGCATTTATAGCATTGTTCAAACATATGTTTTAAAGACATAAAGATAAGAAACTGCTAAACTCTGCAAAGCTTTAAGTAACAATATAAGTAAATATAAGAAACTAAAGCAGCAATACATCTTTAGTGTTGCCTAGTATCTACTTTAATGTTTGCAATTACTTCTGTGAAAATAAAATGAAATACTGTTCATATAGCATAAAGTATATATAATATATATATATATATATATATATATATATATATATGTATATATACACACAGACATATATAAACACATATATACACATACATATGTGTGTGTGTATATATATATATATACACACACACACACACACACACATATATATATTAAAAATATTTATAAATATAAAATAAATATATTAAGGAAACTGTGATGCAAAATTGTATTATATTTTAAATTATTATTTATTAAATCCAATTATTTTTGAAAGATAGTGGCAAGGATTGTTTTAAGATTTAAAATTGCAATCCAATGCTTCCTTTTCTTAATATAAGATTTTTTGCATGTTAAATATTGTTTCAGTGTAACTGAATTGCATTTTAGTGGATGTCTTCTGATAAATTGTAAAGCACAAGAAATTAATAAGTATTCAAAATGAATAGCCCTATATTAAACAGGGTAAATATATTATTCATTACAGATTATACCCAATTCTAGTTTAAACCAAGTCCTATTCAAAGCCTTTTTTAAAAATCTTAAGATAAATTAAGATTTAGAAATATATTTCATGCTTGCATGGTTACATATAAATGTCATCTCTGCGCAAAAAAAAAAGCTAGATATGACTAGATATGTGGAAGTCATGTTTCCAAGAGAGAAAATAGATTTTGTTTACATCATAGAAACTACATTCACAGACAGCAGATAAGCAACACTGCAGGGTACAGTACAGTTTAGTAAAAACACTCTCTGAAACATTTGAAATCTTCTCAATTAAAATAAATCAATTAAATCAGCAATTACAAAATAGCTACAAGAGACATTTGTGGCCCTAGAAAGTTGTAGTAGCCATAATATTTACCTGAAAAGTCAAATAATTGATTATAGAGTCACTTTTCATCTAACCTTTGACCTGCAAACCGTGGCCTATCTTGTCTACTGTCTCAATATGACCTATGACCTTTCAATAATATTAAAATATAAAGGTTTGGGCAGTGATCTTAAAAACATGCTTTTTGAAGTTTTTTGAAGAATTGCATGATTCCACCTTTTCCCATATTATCATTTCATAATTGAGTATTGCTAAATGTACAAAAATAAGGTAAAAATGTCAACAAAATCCATAAAGCATAAACGGGTGTGTCCAAATTTTACCCAATAAAACATTTCCATTTTACACATGATTTGCAGATGGTTTGGTCACTGTAGTGTTAACACTTCTTGCACTGACACCACAGCAAAAAGGCTTAATCTGTACATCAGAGATAAGACAAGGGAGGCAAGAGGTCCGCCATCACCAAACAAAGACTATACCATGCTATCTTGTCTCATGATGAACCTGTCACCTGAGAAGAGACTCAAAAGTCATTCATTTGGACGTACGTGCAGGCATAAGCATAAAATAACAGGTTAGAGACGGTGTACTAGAGCACACACTACAAAGTAAACAAGAACAGCCTTCCCTCAAACGTCAGTGAAAAGTGTCATCATGGACACGCCCCCTCAACATCAAAGCCTTCACTTATAGTTTTTTTTCCCTAATTAATCCCGAGTTTGTGGCATGCAAATGACGCTAACTGTATGCGCATTGGGTCGGTACTGCGTTATTATATTTAATAAAGGACTTGATCCTCATCCCCAAGAGGCGTCATCTGTCACCAGCCCACAGAAAGTGGATATCACATGTTTTTGAAGTGTTTTGATATGCGGAAATGTGTGCATTTTCCATTAAGTCGAGTCAACGCGGTATTTTGACGAAATGAAACTTCGTACCAAACATTGCTCCAAGTTTGACATGCGCCGACTCCAAACTTTCTCTCGACTCACCTCTGTCCCGTAAAGGAGCACTGGCTTCTTCATCCCTGCTCACTTGCGTGATGATCGAGGAGGACGGGTGGTCCATGAGATCCGTAAAGCCAGTCAAATCGCAATTTAAAAAGGGTTTCCGTATTAAAATCTTTCAGCTGGCTATGATTGAATTGAAAAAAATGAAAAAAAAAAAAACTCCCTGCAATTGCCCCCAAAGATCCAAAAGACTTTTACCGCTTAAAAACATTCATAATGCGACACCACACGAGCCTGAATGTGATTCCTATGCTTTCATTCAGTTAGACGACAAAAAGAAATTAAATAAAAGAATAATAAAAAGTTAAGTTGCTAGATGATAACTTTTCACAACATGGAGTTCGGCTCTGCTCTCAATTTCAACATACAAACATGGAACTTGACGGTTTCAAGGCACCCTTCGTCTTAAAGGGGCAACGACAACTCAGACGAGCCGCTTTAAAGGTTCAAAGTTTATGAATGCGTTTTGTGTTACGAATAAGAAGAAAAGCGAGTGTATTTACCAGAACCAGTTAGTATGCAGAACTTAATAATGAGTAGGATTATGTAGCCTCACAAAACAAAACTTAGCTTATTTTACTGTGTAGCGCACATTATTATGAATATAAAAAGTGAATAACTGCACATTAGTAAATATTATTTTAGCACTATACAGTAAGTAAATACACGAATATAGTACAATACACAATATTGTTAATACAATATTCTTATATTCAAGAGAAACTTGCTACAGATTCTCTTTAAATTAATTTTGTAATTTTGGTGGTGTCCATTTTCTTTATATTATTTTTTATTAAAATCGTTCAAAAATGCAGCAATAAGTATTGGATTTAGATTTTATTATTTGTTTCTATTCTTGTTTCACTTAAAATGGATGGAAATCTGATTGTACAAAGTGTTCTATTCGCTCGCAGTCCCGCCTGATTAATATGCGTTGCCCCTTTAAAATCGACAAACTTCAACACGCAAACAAAGTTTGAAAGATCTCTTGGCCTCCGCGTAAGAGAGTGCTCGATTCTAAGTTATAACACGTTTGCTTAGCGTCCGACAGGTAATATGCATCGTGAGAAGTAAGGCGTGAATGATTTTTAAATGAACGCGTGTGTATTTTCTATGGTTTAACAAGGTAACTTTCTTGCGAACTTTTTTTGGCATAAGCTGCAAGTGCGGGGGGCTTGAGACCGTCTTCAGGGAGAGTCCTCAAAGTTCGCGCACTCTGTCATGTTGATTACAAAGTTTACATCATTGGTATTCATGACACACTACACTTAACAGTCTACAGTCATTCACTGAGAGCATGAGCAAGACCCTGCAGATTATGAGTTAGAATATTTTTGTTCTTTTTTTTTGTTTAATCTTAAATATTTTTAGCGCCATTCTATACGCACCAGGTTAATGGTGTAGTAACCACATCTCGTGGACAAAACGTAAAAGTTTAAGAAATTGACTGATTAATGATCGACCACGTTGTGATCTCAATACTAGTGTGGTTGAGAGTGGTGTGGTTATAATGACCCTGATATTTAAATATGAAGATCCCTGATAATAAACAAATGCATACTTTATAATAATGAAGAAGCCTTCTCACATTAATTGTATAAATATTAGTTTTCACGATTTAATTTTTATTTTCAAGATTCTTTAGATTTCATAACAATGTAAATGTTATTCTTACATTTACTTTTATAAAAATCTGTAAAAAGTAAATCAGTGAGAGGAGAAGCCATGTAGGTTTTTCAGCAAAGATTCAATCATGTCGATAATTTACAGGCCTTAAAAAGTGTCCGGTATGATCCAGCAGGCTAAAGTCTTAAGCAAGCCCTTTATTTTAGCGCTGAGTCTAGTGACATAGAAGAATCACTGTCTGCTGTTCATTGAAGACAAAGGCCATGTTTTGAAGTGTATAAACCACAAGACAAGAGACAAGAGGACCTGTGTCTGTCTGTTTAACTGCTTCGAGGATGTTATACTTCCCTGAGAGTTATAATCTAAGAAACGAACACGCCATGGCAAAATAAAACCCATTAAAGGAACTTTTCAGTATTTTCCATGTGACACTCTTCAAGTCAAGCACTTCCTTTGTGATTTGGAGGTCAATATAAGACATTAGATCCGATCTGGTCATCCAGAATGTGGTGGCTTCACACATGGGGATCCTCAAGAACAGAATGGTACTTGGGTCCGTACTTCAGCTGTTTTACAGTCTTTGACCAGAGGATGAAGGGGTCTGTGAAGGACTGCTCTCAGTAGAACCACATCTTTCAGTTCTTGCAGACACACATTAGAGGGCCCTTTTCGTTGTGGCTCTTTCCTCGATTTAGACAGACAATGGTGCACATTCATACAGACGACAAATCAAAGGTCAGCTGCTGCATTCAGCTGAGGCACACAGCATTAAATAGAGCTCCATCTATATGCGATTGTGACTCACGTTGCTCTCGCTATAAAGATGAATGTGGATTGCTGCCTCTCGGACTCGAGGGTCATTCATGGTGGAAATGCGTCCTGTATGTAGTCATGTGGATTTTGGAAAGATGTATTCTCAATTAGAAGCATATTTGAATTTGTGAAACATGTAATTTCAAGCTATGTTTTGACATTTATGACAAACTGGACACTTGATTATGTGATTTTCTATGAGAGATGCTAAAAAAATATTTGTTTCTAAATTACACTTTTATACAGTATATATATATATATATATATATATATATATATATATATACTGTATATTAATACTACTGTTTGGGGTCAATATTTTATTTATTTAAAAAAGAAATCACTTCAGCTAGTGCATTAAAAGTGAGTAAAAAATGTTAAGTAAACATTAAATTATTACATTTTAACTTGGAATTTTAAGAATTCTAGAATAAAATATATATTTTAGATTTTATTTAAGCGCCAAATGAAATGAATCTGCATAGAATGGAATCTGAAGGTCCATGTGACATTGAATACTGGAGAAATAAATGTTAAATATGTTCAAATAGAAAACAGTTATTGGGAACATGAGAGATAAAAAACAAAAAAAATGCTAAAAATTAAAAACAGTCCATAAATCTAGATTCTTCATAAGTTTATTGTATAATAATAGTAAAATGCTTCATGCTAATGAGAGCTGTATTGGGTACAATACTTTTGGCATTTAATCAAAACAAATCCAAACTATACACATACATAATAATGTCTTTAAAAGCAGGGAAAGAGAGGACAATCTGGTAAATCAAACCTTTCAATAAATGAACACATACAATGGGCCACCAATAATGCAGCGCCCGGAGAGCAGTTGCGATATCAAGGGTCTCACCTCAGTCGTGGTATTGAAGGTGGAGAGAGTGCTGGATATTCACTCCCACCACCTACAATTCCTGCCACACCTGAGACTCGAACCCACCACTTTTGGTCCTATCCATTAGGCCACAACTGCCCCCAGTGTAAATTAAAGGGTTAAATCACCCAAAAATGAAGAATCATTAATTACTCACCCTTGTGTCGTTCCAAACCCATAAGACCTTCATTCATCTGCAGAACACAAATTAAGATATTTATGATGATATCAGAGAGCCATCAGCAATGATCTAGCAGTAAAAACACCTGTCCATGTGACATCAGTAGATCAACTTCAGTTTGGTGATGCTATGAGGATACTTTTTAAAAAATAACATCAGTTACTCTTCTCCTGTGACTTACATCTTCCGCCATTTTAGAGAGTATCTCAACACATCGTAGATGCAAGCTTTACTGTATTTGACGTAATCAGCCTTGTTTACACTCGTGTGAAAGCACTGCTTGTGCGTGATCTGCGGCTGTTTGCGTCTAGAGGAAAGCATACGCTTATGCAGTAATATTCTCTAAAATGGTCGGAAGATGTAAGTCATAGAAGAAGAATATGAGTAAATTACTGGATGTTGTTTTTTTCTCAAGTATTCTTGTAGCATCGCAAATGGACACGTGGAAGTTTTTTTACCTGTGTTTCTGAATCTGGATCATTCTAGTTGTATTGCTGTCTATGGAGGGACAGATGGCTGTGATACCATCAAATATCAAATTTGTGTCCTTAAGATGAATGACGGTCTTAAGCATTTGGAACGACACAAGGGTGAGTAATTAATACCAGAATTGTCATCTTTGGGTGAATTAACCCTTTAAATAAACAAATCACAAAGTATGAAGCCAGAATAAAGGTCTGTGAATGGCATAATTTCCAGTGATTGATGGTTATTTCAGGATATGACAGTTTCATCCTAAATAGTCTGATGCTGAACAAAATCAATTATTTCCCAACCTGAAGAAATTCTTTGATCTTTACTCCTGCTCAGCATCCAACAAATTACCAGTTGTTCTCATATTATGCCTGAGTTTTATATAAAGATCCAGAATCTTGAGACTGGGTGGAGAAACTCTTCAAATACTCATGCACTGGTCCATCTGTGGATAGAGCTTTAACATAATGAGGTTGATAAAAGATGGAGTGAACAGTTGTGTTGTATAGTCAACCTGTAATGAAAAGACCCCCGAGGTGATGGTGTCAGATTCTGAAGTATATGGATGTGAAGCAAATGGTCCCAAATGAAAGAGTACACAGGTGGAACTCGACATGGTGTTATTTGAGCACGAGAATGGTGTCAGCCAATGGTCCAGTTATGAATCATGCATGAATACACTGAATTAGTATTTTCTGAAATTTGTTGGACCATTAGAGGCACTGAAATGACTGGAAGTCTGTTTAGTATTGCTGACAGCTGATTTTATTCATGAAAGGTCATGTGTTCGACATATACACACACTTCATTCTACTGTAAAACATTCATGTTATCTCCACATTGTCACTGTTTTAGTGCAACATAATTTATTCCAGAAAAGCTTGACTTCATTTCACATTAAAGGGTTGCTCGGCATGACTGAAAGAGTAGTGAACACACACACACAAACAAACAAAAAATGAAAGAATATTAAACCTTATTCACAACAACATATTGAGTCGAGATTCGTTCCTCTTTATTGTGATTCCATTTCTTCTCGGTTTTAGTTCTCACACCGTAGCATATTTGAAACAAGCAGCTTGATCAGTTTGAATAACCCAAGTTAAAACAAATAATATACAAATCGGGTAGAAGAACAAACTCAAGATTAGCATTTATGCAAAGTGATGGAAAACAGAAGAGAGTTTGCACTGAACCTTACAGTAAGTACTGCCATAAACACTAAGCAAACAGTTATTTTTAACCAAGCCAATATTTAGGTTTATAATAGAAGGTCAAAGGTGATCACTTGCGGCCTGTGGACAAATTAGGACACAATTGGACTGTGTTACAACAATGAGGACTTTAGTGTGTCGTTCCATGTCAGTTCCTGTTGTTTGTGATCATGAACTATCCAGTAAAAATCATTTTGAACTAGTATTTCACATTCACTATACAAAAGTCCAATTTATAGATACTAAGTTTTCCGTGACTCTGGGACAGCAATGCTTTTTTTTTTCACTTCTCTCACTTTGCTTGGCAGCTTGTATATGTTTGCTGTATAATGAATATGATTTATAGCATTTTTTGTGAATGTGAATTGCTCATTTGTCTATAAGTTCATTAGGTTTGTTCACCAAACAGGATGCAAACTGTTCAAAAATAAATCCAAATAATACAAACTATGTAAGCAATACAACAGGGTGTCTAATCAAATCAAATCAAGATCAACACCCGTTTATAGGCTTAAAAAAATATCCAATCCGATTTTATTTTTGGATGCATAAGATTATTAAACATAAATCTACATTTGTGCATGGAGATAAGTTAATTCAGTCATTAAAAATCTGGACAATATATTATGTAAATAAATCAACCTTAATATAGTTTGTATATATATTGTATTATTTAGATTATTTTTAATTGAGCAAAGTTAACGATGATCATTTGACCGTTAAGTTACTCTCATTTAAAGGGAAATCAATGAATCTTACAGCAAAAACTTTCAAATAATACATTAAAGATTCTCATAAACTTTCACTGCAGCAGCTAACACGTCCCTTCAGGAAAAAATGGCACTTTCTGAGTTCTGCTGATCGCTCGGTATGTTCCAGGCACATCTTGAACCGGCTGATCTCTAAATAAAGACTCTTGTGTTCACAGGGACTGAGTTTTCTCTGAAAACCATACGCTATGAGGAGGAATTTGTATGCATGCGTATGATACGATATGCACTGAAATCTGCAATATACAATACATTCCTGGTGTTAAAGACTGCAACATATCAAAAGTTGAATTAGTTTTGTGTCAGCCATGTGTGCTTTAATGCAATGGGAGTTCCTTGCAAAAAGCCGCTCGCTCTCGGCTGTGAGGCCTTTCGATATTACAATAAAATCATTCCACTTTAGATCAAAACACTTTAGTAAAAGACGAAAAGCATCTTGTCTGATGATCTCAGTCAATAGTTTTCATATATATATTGATAATCACTACAGTATAACAACTAGCTGTAATAAAAGTATTACTTTTGCCATAAAAACTAGTTCAAAAAAAGATAATTTTTCCACAAATTTTACACCATTTTCCACAAATCTCAAGGCCCTGGTTCACAATTGGAAGACACCACAAAAAAATACACACTGACATGACATTTTTTTTTGCGTCGAGTAATGGACTAGATCGCTGTCTTCTTGATGTTTGTATATGAAATACAGTCCCTCTTCTCAAATCACAACGGGTCCTGACCGTTCGCTGAAATAGGTTTGTCAAAAAGTCATACGAAAAGAAGTGTTGGACGGGAGAGCTTAAAGTGAGGACATGTTTCTGGACAAAAACACAACTGCACTGTGCATGCTGGCTAACGGAGGTAAATGCACTGTTTTGTGTGAGTGTGTGTGTTTCTCGTCTCAGAACTGACCCCAGGGGTCGAGATACTGTGCTTGATCTGCTAACACACACACACACGTTAACCGGCCCCTCAAGGGCCCACTGAGGGCAGCTTAGAGGGGCTGGGATGTCCTGAGGCTGTGTCTCTCTCTGTCCTTTATCCTGGAGAACCTCGGAGCCGTCTCTCATCTCTCTGGAGGACGTCCTGTGCTGGAGCTCACTGAGAGATGGGTGCTGCAGGGGTGCCGGGTGTTGAGGGGGTGAATGGGGTGCTCTGGTAGGAACGTAGAAGGACTTTGTGCTTTGTTGCCACCTCGGCCCTGACCTGCTGCTGCTGCTCCAGGAACTCCTTGAGGCGTGTGGTGGTAAACGTGAGAGTCTGTCTGCGCAGTCTCATTAGGTAAGCATCCTGCAGCCAGGAGTTGTTAAAGCAGTCCTTAATTGAGGGACGGGCCCTGAAACACACCGCGCACAAATACAGTCAGATCTGACCCATACTGAACGCTAGATGACTGAAGCCTTAAAGGTGCCAAATATTTAGGTAAAATAAAGGTACAAATATTTTAAATTGCACATTATATGTTTTTGTCAGCGTGATAGTAAAAACAAAAAAGTATATATTTTTGTGACATTATATTTATATGACATACATTTATATAACTTTTTATATATAAGTGATGGGTTTTTTATATATATATATATATATATATATATATAAATGAAATTTCTGTTATCATAAACTCTTCTCTCAGCTGCAGTTATGTTACTTTTTGTTTCTTGTTTGTTTAATTAAAATGTGTATGACATATTACAACAATACTATGATGCTTGTATAACTATATGAATTATATACTATATATATAATATATATTTTATTATTTTAATTTTCAGTTAAATAAAAAGTCTGATCAACTGTATTTTGGCACATAAATAATCTAACATTTAAATTATATATATATATATAAAATATGTTAAACTGCAATAAATATGTGGTCACATAATAGTATAAGAAAAAAACGTTTTGATTTTGATTTCAAATGAAAAGTGACCCAGACATGTTCTTGACAGGTGTCTTTAGATTTACCCATATAGCCCAGATAAATATTACTTCTTAAAGGACTGTTTGACTTACCAAGGGTAGCCACACAGGATCTTCTTGAGGAACAGAGAGGCACTTTGGGACACATTTTGGTAGAGCTTACTGAGGTCAAACTTGGCTGCCTGAATTCTGGCCTCTGTCTCAGCGGGGTCATTCTCAGTAAACGGCAGTTTCCCACTGAGCCTGAATGGTGTACGGCATGACAAAAGCTTTGAGTTACACACTAGAATAGCGTTAATGTCAAACATAATCACAGCCACTGACAGCTCACAAGCTCCAGAGAGTTTCTGGAATGCCAAGACAAAACGCAAGAGACAACACACAAATTGTAACAATACAAATGCTCCCACCTTCACAAGATAGAAACTGGACATTTAAAAGTCAACAAAGCAATGCTCACATAATATAAGTCAATATGCCGATGCTCCAGATATCAGCCGGTGGACCCACCACATCTCCTTTCAACATCTCAGGAGCTTTCAGTAATCAGCAGAGATTAAAACACATTAATAAGTGTGAAGAAATGTTCAGTTACTTATAATAAATACACAATTCAAATATTAAACGATAAGGAATACTATAGGAGACTATAACTTAAAAAATCAGTGATTTATATGAAACAATACGTAAAAAATAGTCTTACACATATAATCCAGTGTTCCGATGGCTGGGGAGAACTGCTTCAGGAACAGAGGATTGAAGGTCTGTGCACTACCAAAATCTATAATCTTAACAACATTCATGTAAGTGACGATGATATTGTCTGGTTTGATATCCAAATGCAGGATTCTTCGGCTGTGCAGGTAGTCCAGACCCTGAAGTATCTGTACGATATACGCCACCACGTCATCTTCTGAGTATCGGAACCTAGAAAGAGAAATGATGAGGGCATTACAACCAGAGATGTATTTCATAATTTCATTCTGGCGAGAAACGTAATAATGTTTAAAAAGATGTTTTATTACCATTTACTTAAAAAGATGGTTACACTTTTTTTTGATAGTCCACTTTAGACATTCTACTAACTTTAAGAGTACCTCATAATCGGTATATTGTGGACCAATCAAAATATAGAGTTAGAAAATATTACGTTTACTAATACTAGGTCTAAAAATGACTGCTAGTTGACATACAGTAGTTGCAAAGTTACTTACTGTTAGATTGTCAAAATGGACTATCGGAATAGAAGAGATTATTTTGGTATTGTAAATGTTTTTAAAAGCGATAGTTCACCCAAAAATTTCATTTCTGTCATCATTTACTCATATAAATAAGACATTTTTAAGAAAGTGGGTAACATGTTACATGTTAAGTCAATGGGGAGCAAAAACTGTTTGGTTAAACACGTTCTTTTAAATATTGTTCCTTCATGTTCAGCAGAAGCAAGAAATTCATACAGTTAACTTTTGTGTGATTAAATGACAATTTTCTGACAGAATGTGCAGTCAAATATAAAACATATTTTATTTTTAACTCTAGTATGTTTTTGGCTTGACACAGTTCCCAAGTATAATTTTTCAATACTTCTTATAGCTCTGTTCACAAACATTATACACATACACCACACTCTATCCCCAAGTGTTTGTGTAGTACTGTACCAGGCAATGCAGTGTTAGTCGAGGACTGAAAAGCAATGATTCAAGTCCTCAGCAGTCTCTGACCTGTCAATCAGACTGTAGAGCAGCTCCTTCCCTGAGCAGCACTCAGAGATGAGCACTAGGTAGCGTGGGGTGACGTAGGCCTCATGCAGAGCCATGACCTTCTCGTGGTGGAGGGACTTCAGTATGTCGTACTCTTGTAACACGGCCTGCTTGCTCTCAGGCTCATAGGGAACAATCTTGGCCATGTACAGATTACCGGTGGCGTTTTCCCGACACTCTCTGATCACACCAAAACGACCTCTGTGGTGAAAAAAATACAAGGGGATCAATGGCAGTCAACTTTAATGTTTTTCAAATTATTTGGTTTATAATATTAAAGAACAAATATTTTTGTTGTTTTATTTCCTTGAAAAGTGTTGCTATTTCCTTAAATAAATGAATGAATATCATTTGATAATCTGTAATAAAGTCTAAAAACATTAATGCATTTTTGAATGTGGCTTAAGTGTCCACATTTAAAAATAAAACAAAACAAACAAACAAACATATAAATGAATATAATATAATATAATATAATATAATATAATATAATATAATATAATATAATATAATATAAATAAAAAACAGTGTAAAAATAATCTCAGGAAAAGTCACTAGTAAAAAACAAACAAAGAAACAAACATATAAATGAAAATAAATAAATAAATAAATAAATAAAATAAAATGTAAATAAAGTTTACAAAATAACAAAATAAATACAACTATAAAAATATTATTAAATATATATGAAATGAAATATAAATTAAATAAAAAGATAACATGAAAACATTTGACAGATTAAAACATTCTCAACAACTTGGAACAGTAATTACAACAAAAGCTCATTTACATCACGACAGTAGCCAATTATTTAAAATGATATTGTTCTTGTGTAGTGTTTATCATTTTATAATATCATATGGACGTGGATTACAGCTTCTTTTGTATTTGGTGTTGTTTTAATTTTATTTTTTGATGTTGATTTTATGAACAGCTATAAAAACATCCTTTTGTGACACTAGAACGAGGTCATATAAAAGTGATAAGTCACTGCACTTGTACCTTGCTTTCTCATCCATGAATGTGTACGGTTTCTGTGGGACTCCCTGTCTTAGAGTCGAGTCTCCAGGTTTTCCTATAGGGGTCCTGCGCCCTGTAGGAGTGATGCGACCAGAAGGAGTGGCTCTTCCACTTGGAGTCATACGATTGGGTGTGCCAGTACCCTCCCCTACAGGACTCAGACTTGTAACTAACACCACTGGCGGAGATAAGGCGGGAGAAGGTGTGCTTGGGGTGACTGGGGTCACATGTGCTGTGGTGGTGGTCGGGACATACATGGGCACTGAGGAGATAGGCTTGCCGATAGCGGGAGGAGGGGAGACCAGAGGGGGCGGGGACACCGGAGGAGTTTGAGATGGAGGGGAGACCACATTCACAGGGGTCTGAGGTTTGGGCAGAACGATGGGCGGTGAGGGTTTGGCAGGAGGAGGCTGAGCTGCCGGGGATGCTGGGGAGGGTTTGGCCATAGTGATGTTGAGAGTAGTCTTAGCTTTAGCTGGGGAAGGAGCGCTAGGGGATGGAGTTCGGATCTCAGGCACAGTACGATGACTCGGGGAAAGGGCGGCAGGGGAAGGTGTCGTAGCTGATGCAGTTGCAGCAGGTGGAGACACGGGTTTTGCCGGCTGGACTGTAGATGGCGCCGGTGGTGCTGCAGCCGGTTTAACGGCAGCAGGCTTCATTGCAGGTAGAGTCACGGTGGATGTTACCACTGAAGGCGCAGGAGCCGGAGCTGATGAAAGCGTCTTGACAACAACTGTTCCACTTGACTTTTGGGGTGCTGTAGAAAACACTTTAAATTTGAAAAACAAACTTGCATAGTAAAGTAATTTATATATTTAACATAATAATATAACATTTAAAAGTCATTAAATATAATCATATTATACTGTATTTTGGATCAAATTTCACTGTCATTTAGTAGAAGCTTGCCAAATTTATGCCATTAGTCTTCCAAGAACATTAAAAAGGTAAAAAAAAACTATGACCTAAAGATGAATTAAATATGGGTACACCTGCAGCAAAAATAAACATGGCATTGTTTAGTAAATTATTGATGTAGGTAAAAAGATTAGTGCACCTGTTGAGTCCAGGATGATTTTTTCAGACAGATTGCTGTAAGGTCCCTGTCCAGCTTTGTTCACGCAGGCCACTCTGAACCTGTATGCGGCACCAGTTGGGAGGTCCGTGACATTGTAGTAGCAGTCAGCCACACCTGTGGCTACTATCAGCCAGTTAGTCTCACCTAGAAAAATAAATATTACATTGTTAAAAATAAGAAGTATGTGCAACACCCATCTTTTCCAAAAGAGGGCAGTAGAGCTGAAAAAATGAAAAAATAACAGTCTTTGGACAAAACATATAGTATGAATTTATAGGCGATTTAGGAAAATCAAGAGCATTATAAAAACATAAAATTTTTGCTTTTAAAATCAAACTGGAACGTTACCTAAATACATTTTCTACAATATACTTTATGAATCTCACAGTAAATAATCAGTAAGATAAATACTGAATGCTGTCCACTAACCCTCTGTCTTCCTCTCTAGAGAGTAGGTGCATGGTGCCGTGGTGTCTGAGGGTCTCCATACCACCAGAGCAGTGTTTTTATACTTCTGAGGCACCTCAGGAGTCCCAGGACTATTAGGCAGACCTACAAAATAATAATTAGTGTTTACTGCTAGAAATGATCTTGGTTGATATGCCTTCTGGAAAAAAAAAATCTTTTATTTATTTAATGCTTTATTTATCGATGACATTAAACGTATCAAAAAAAGACAGTAAAAAAATGCATAACGTTACCAAAAAAATACATTTTAAATGCATGGTGTATTATAAAATATACATGATAATAATTTTTCTTAAATGCCAAAACTGCATTTTAAAATGAATTCTGAATGATCATGAAGGGCTGCTAAAAAAATTCAGTTTTGCTAATGTTACTGTTTCATTGTATTATCATAAGAGAAAAAAAATCGTACCATCTCCAAAACCTTTTAAAGGTAAGTGTATGTTACTTGACTTACTGACGAAGCATGAACATGAACAGAAAGCTTTATATTTGATATAGAAAGTCACATGGTTTTCCACATTTTTGCAATATGTGTACAGTGTTATTATAATATCCACATTTCATTAATGTAAGAAAGAAAGAAAAAAACAAACATAACAAAATGTCTCAGGTACAGCAACTACATAATATTTGCCCCTCTCCTAGCAGGTCACCTTTCCGTATTAATCAGCCTTGTGAACCACAAGAAGGAGTGAATAATTTATGGCCTGCTGTTCTAGAAGAAAATAGCTTTGCACAATGATAAGCAGTGCATTATCCTGCTCACGATGTTAAAAAGCCAATGGCATTTCTGTTCTCAAGGCTAAAAAAGCTCCTTCCTGAGTCTTGCTGAGTTGAGTTATGCACTAAAAAATAAATGTAACGGTTCTTTCACTATGTCCCACTTTTATCTCTGTTCTAGCCTTTGCTTTTCTGAGAAAACTGAGATCACTGCACTGTAGCCCTTCCCTTCTTATTTCTCTCTGAAGGCAATTCTCTGAAACAAAATGACCAGATCACATTCATTTTCAATGAAAGATTTCATTCATTTTTAGTGACACGTCAAGTTTGAGAGAAGTGATGAATTAAATCTGATGCGCAATGATTATTCTAGTTCATGAAATTATCTATTATGCATTGCTGCAAATTATACATAAACCTTCCCCAGCAGAATATTTAATGGCTGTGGATAACATCTGATAGTCTGTTTTGTTTTCTCAATCTATTTCTCATTTACCCATCTATTCCCCTTCCTAATCAACCAGACGTTCACGTCCTCATTAAATTTCTTTTTGATTATTCTTGTCTCAAACTTACGAGCAAGGGACACAACGCATGAGCTGGTGACAGAGGCTAGAGCATTTGAAGCTACACATTCATAAAGCCCTGCATCCTTCTTGGTGGTCTTCATAATCATCAGCAGCTGTCTCCCGTCAGGGCAGGATATCATGTTCATCCTTGGGTCGATCTCAAGTGGCTTCTTATCTGAGAATACATAAAAACGTTAGTTGGGAACTTTAACTTCCAAAATCATATTCCCAAAGCCACAACCTGGTGTGCTCTAATGTTAATGTTGATATTTTAGACTTTGGTGGGATTACTTTGAGGTGAAAAATAGATCTTTCAATATATAGCCAAAAAATAAATAGGTTTGCTTGTGTCAGCATAATTGCTATTAATGCACCTAGACGGTTTTTTAAATAAAAATAAATAAAACTTTTAAAATAATATAACAAGCAATCATTTTTTAAATCTCTCAATAATCCATATTGGTATAATGTGAAAATAACTCATTTCTACAGATACAACATGAAGCCAATATAGAGAACAAAACCTCTACTGCATTGAGATAATACACTTAAAATTATTGCTAAGTTATTTTAGATTCAGTATATTCAGTTAAGGTTATTGCATTCAATTTAGGTCAGATTATATTATCTTTAGCCCCATGAAGCTTATATTTCAATTTGAATCAGACCTTTCATCCATGAGATGCGTGGGTGAGGACTGCCAGCAGGGAGGCAGCTGAGAGTGACAGGATCTCCCTCCAAGAGAATGTGGTCCCTTAGTTTGATATGGAACACAGGAGGGAAGTCTAGTTGTTGAGAGAATCAGAAAAAATATTAGCAAGACTGTAATTTATCTCCCACAGCTGTGCCCAAGCAAGTCCATATGAATAATTGATACATTGATGATACGTGTAAATCTTTATAACAAGACCGGATGTAATCAAATAGGTGTCTCCTTTTGTGCACTAGTTACTCTGAAATGTGTAAAATGACATGTGCTGTACCAGATGTTAGACGTGTGTATTGGCGAGAGCGGAGAGAGCCATTCTCCCTGGCAATGGAAGCTGGGATGTCTGGTTGGGAAACAGTCTTGTCTCTTTTTCCCCTTGTCAACCCCCAGCGGTCCCATCGTGATCTGCGCTCAATTTCTGCACCTGAAAAAAATTATTGCCTTTTCACAACACAAAGGAATGATCAAATTAAGAGCATTAACAAAAAGAAAAAAAACAACAACATACTTTTAACAGCTGATTCTGACTGGATGCTTGACATGGAATCAAGTGATTCTGATGAGGTCCCTTTTCCTGATTGGGCAGCAAGTTGGTTCTGTGGGACACCCATCCTCTTAAGACTGCCACCCTCTGAGGTGGAACGACGCAGTTTTGTAAATATAGGTGTCCTCTTTTCCATCTTGATTTCATTATCATCTTTTCTGTCTTCAGAGTGGCTCCTAATCCTTGTGGATAGGCTTGCCATGGTACTGCCAATCTTCTTGCGCATGGCAAGGATTGGTGACTCTGAGGGTGCTTTGGACTCAGGCTCTGGGGGAGGCTCAGGGCCTCCATCCAACCTCACCATCTCAATCTCTTTCTTTTCTTGGGATCCCCTCCGTCCTAGTGCCCAGGACAGACGACGCCTGGGTGCTGAAGCCTCTTCTTCTTTGAGCTTCTCTTCCTGCCTCTCTACAGATGGGGTTCTTTTCAAGCGCATTGAAAGTCTCCTCATAAATCCAGGGTCCTTCTCCGCCTCACGAAGATCCTGAACTGACTTAGACTTCTCCTCTAACCGCCTTGGTACAAATTCTAGGGGTGCACCAATTGGCCCTGGGCGATACATTTCTTCTGCAGTTTCTGGAGCCATGGTGGAAGGCTTTTCTTCAGTCTTCTGGAATGAGAAGCGTTTAAGACTACGAGTCAGAGAGGACTCACGCTTCTTGAAGCGAGCTTTAAAGACTTCCTCAGATGCAAGGTCCTGAATGTTGCTCCCAGGAGATGGCTCTCGCTTAGGGGAGGCACGGGTGGGAGTCTTAGGCGGACTTGGCTCTTTAGGGGGATGTTCTGTTGAGGCAACCCGGGAAAAGACTGCAGGATGCTCAGTGGTCTGGTGAAGGTCTGGTTTGGATGAAGAAGTTGACACAAGGGTTGGTTCAGAAATGTGTCTGGAAATGGGTGCATAGACTGGAACTGATGGTGGGCTGGTTGTTGGCGTTGGTGTAGGTGTAGGTGTAGAAACAGGATCAGGTTGGCTAGATGCTGGGACCGATGGTACCATGATGGTCTGCATAATACTAGCATATGCAGACACTCTACCATCTGGGAGCACTGTACGTGCAGGGAGTGATGGAGTCACATAGGTTGAGACGACACTCTGGGGGCTGAGAGCTGCGGCAGCTGTTGTGGTCACTATGATTGAGCTGGTAGTAATTGTGACCTCTGGAGACTTTGGTGATGCCTTTACATCATCCTCAACTTCTTTAACCTCAATCTCTGGAGCAGGAAGCTCCACTTCTTCCTCTGGTTCGTTATCCTCTCCTTCTTCCTCCTCCTCAATTGTTTCCTCTACTATGGGGGCTTTCAGCTTAATTTCATCCACTTTTTGAGACTTTTCACTGGGCTCCTCTAACTTACTCTGGACCTTCTCTTGTGCATCAGTCTCCCAAGATTTATGATCAACACTCCTGGATTCATCTTCATTAGTTTTTGGCACAACAATAACTTCCTCAGATTTATTGTCCTTGTACATTTCAGACTCCTTTTTCTCACTTTTTTCTATCTCACGTCTCTCTGGTTCTGGGGTATGAATTTTTGGGGTGATGGGGCGTGAATCCTTGACTGGCTCTGTGAGAGCAGACATAGATACAGCTTCCTGCAGTCGTCTCTCTTCTATTTGTGCCAGTGGTATCTCTAGAGGTGCTCCTATCCGTCGGTGCAGGGGCATGGGCTCTGAATCACCCTGGCTGAAGGAAGCACTCTTGCGGAGTATCTTGGTTTTTGGGATATCATCTCTAGGAGACTCACTGGACGCTGCTCTAACAAGTGGTGGGTTACCAAGGCGAGACCCCCGCACAAAGCGCTTCTCATCCCCCATACCTAATGTCTCCAGCAACGGGCCTCGTAATCCGCTCATCTTGTTGTCTACAGAACCGCCCCTGAGAAGTCTCTGCCTCATAAGTTCTAATTTCAGGGCATAGTCTTCCTGGCTTAGCTTTGCAGCTCCTGGACTTGGGCTTCTTCTTGGAAGCTCCATAGATACTGACTTCTGTAGTCTACTTCCATCGGTAGAGCTTTCTTCTGTGCCCTCCTCTGGTTTGATGTGGAGCTGTAGAGCACTGTCAGCTGAGCTCCCTCTGCGTAACTCTCCTCTGCGACGTGCTCCCTCTGGCTCATCTGACTCCATACTTGAACCTCTGCGCATTGGTCTCTTTGCGTGTTCCGCTCGTTTGGCCAATTCTGCTGGTTCTTCATCAGATGAGCCTTTTTCATCATCTTGTGTTGACCTCTTCCTGGCTCTACCCCTAGCAGCTGCATCCCCACCCTCTTTCTCTGACATCTCCACTTCCATGGGCTCTGACTTCTGATGGCTTGAAGCCTGCCTCTCGGCATTTCCATTAGGTCTACCTGTCATTTCATCATCCCCTACAATTTCAGTCAGTGACATTCTAGAACCTGAGAATTCAACGTTTATGGGCATTGGGATAAAAGGGAGCTCATCAATGTCTTCATCCGAATCTGAAGATGATGATGGTGGTGAGCCTTGTTTCAGATGTCGTGGAACAGCAATGGAAATGTGGCTGGTGGAATCATCCAGTAACTCAGGTATAGACCTCATCACCATCTTAGATTTATAACTGATAAGAGATCGCTAAAAGAGATATATCATTGTTACAATGACAAACCAAAAGAATCTAAGATGTTTTAAACACTGAACGACAGTCGCTAACATCATCTTACCTGCCATTTTCTTCTGGATATAAACTTTTTTAGGGACTCTGTGCTGATGCTCTTACCCTTATTCAGGGTCTAAAAGAATGAAATATGTATTGTAACAATCACAGTAAATCCATTAAATACTTTGATCAAAAATGTTTAAAACTTAAATTAACTTGATGTTGTATTAGTTTAAATAACATATTTGAATAACCATGGGTCTAAAGCAGCATTTCTTTACTCTTCTACTCTTACCTTGAACCAGGGGTGCCGAAGACATTCATTAGCATCAGGTCTCCTGCAGATAAAACAACGTTAAACAAATTGCCAGTTAACACAAAGCGCTCTTAGCAGTAGAAATAATTTTCTCGACAATAAATTATCAACAGGAGTGTGGTGCTGCAGATAAGCACTGTAGATTCCACTTACAATCTATCAGCCACCAGCAGTTTAATGACGAATCCCTTAGCTTCATGGCAGAGGTCGGTAAACATGCTTTCTTCAAAAGCTACATTGTAGTTCCTAATGTTGAGAACAGAACTGCGATCGTTTTCTCCAGCAAAGGGAGAAACTCCAGTGAGACTGAAAAATAGAGTTGTTTGAACTGAAGATGGTGATATCAGTGAAAAACAATAAGTTAACATATATTTTATAATATACAATTGCATAATACTAAACTCAAAAAATGTAACAATGTAAAATTAAGTATTTTTTTTCTAATGAACGCAATAATTTAAATAATCCTACCATAGGTATGTTAGAACTCCAACAGGCCTGTAAGAAAAAAAAAGGTGAATTGTGTGGCACTAATGTATTCATGATAGTTTAGAGGCTGCATGCAGATTTGTTCAAGAGCTGTTTTGTGATAGAGGGACCAGGTGCGTTACCAGATGTCCGTTGCCTTGGAGACGGGTGTCTGGTTAACAATCTCTGGGGCGACAAATTCTGGAGTGCCATATTTGCAGTACTGTGCCTCATCAGGCGTGAACTTTACAGCATTTCCAAAATCACATATGCGGATCTGATCGCTACTAGGGTCTGCCATGAGGATATTATCAAGCTGAGCGGAAAAAAAGGAGTCTAGTCAACACATCGTTTCCTTACCGTGATTATTGCTTGCTTATGGAAGTAAATGGTAATGACAGAAAATTACATAACATTTACCTTTATGTCTAAATGAAGTATGTCATGCTGATGAAGATAGCTAATGCCCTCCAACAGCTGCCTCACACTGGATCGAATCTGCAGTAAACAATTCAGACAGTTTAGGGACACACGTCACTTTTGCTAGTCCTGTCCCCACAGAAAAAAAAAAGATTCTTTATCCTCTCGATAACTTTCAAAAGAAATGGCCCACGACAAACTGAAAACAAAATGTGACAACAGTCTGCTCAAACTTTTGAAGCTTTTCGGGTCACTTTAAAAGGATCAAACTTGTTCACCCACCTCTGACTCCACTACAGTTGATTTCTTTGTAAGTCTCTCGAGAAGCTCCTCATGGCATCTTTACACATTGTCAAGGACAATCACAGTGATGGGGCAAAGCTTGTGATCAACTCATCTTCACTACAGTGTGTGAGAGGAAGTGTGATTGTGCCAGATTGGATGTGAGTTACAGGAAGGGTCCAAAAATCACAAGTGTTCAGAGTTTACAAGTGAAAATTAATCTAGTTTACAAGATGTGCCATTTCCAAAATCTTCTTCATTGCAAATTATAATCAGTTTACCTTCAGAGATGAAATAAAAAATGAACCTTTGGTTAGTTTTTCTTTTGCAATCTAGAAGTAGTGCAGAACCTCAACATTTCGGTAACATTTTGATCGTCCCTTTTGAACAATCTGTTGATATTAAGTAGCTTTGCACCTACATGTCAACTAACTCTTATTAGAATATTAATACACTCTCTAATTAACATCTTCTAACTCTTTATTGTGACGGTCTCCCAAAAGACGCTCTACTGACTATAAGTAATTTATTCTAACCCTAACCCTAGCAGTTTACTAATACTCTGCTAGTGCAATGTTACTTATAATCAATAAAACACGTTAAAGGGACCATCAAAATAAAGTGAAAACAATATTTCATGTACTTTTTTGTGTTTAAACTTTTCAAAACTCAGACTTTTAGACTCCACTGTGTGATTATATCAATTTAAATGCATGTTTTATATAAGATGTCCTTTCTTTGTGTATCTTCCCAAGACACTTTGTCCTGAAAGACACATAAGCCAACTATTTGTGACAGTCAAAGCACAGATGGACTGGAGCAACACACACCGGAACGATTCTAAGGCAGATGACTAAGGCAGGTGTGAATATATAGGGTACAAATTACACAAGCATCTGCAGCAACTCTTAGCACAGAAGGGCACTTTTCATCTGTACGTCTGACTCACAATGAACTACAAGATGATAGTTCACCATCACAAACTTTGAATGTCACAGAGTTCAAAATAAACTTCACTTTGCTTAATTAAACTTGCTTTTATGGCTGACGCTGCTTAAAGCTCTCAGAGATGTTAAAGGATACAGCTCTGTGATGATGATAACAGCATTCTTCTTCTCAAAGGCGTCGTGAAAGTAGAGGATCCTCTCATGGTCTAGATGAGACAGGATGTTCAGCTCTCTCAGAGCAGAGGCCTTCCGTTTAGCCCGAGCGGAAATGAACTTGGCTGCATACTCAATCTTTCCCGCTTTCTGTATCACTCGTTTCACATATGAGAACGCCCCTCTAAGGAAAGAACATGAAAAGATGGGGGTCAAAGAATATATAAATAATTAATAATAAACTATTAATGCTTAATTTAAAAGTGAAGTATATGTCACTATTTACTAGTAGTACAGAAATTACACCCTTCACATTTAAAAATGACAAATCTAATTAAATATAGATTTATTGCAATTCACACTAACATGACTATGTATTGCCCGTTTATTGCATTACAATGAAACTGCAAATTGAAAATAAAAATGGGAGTTTTACAGCTATTTTGTTTTGTTGAAGTTCCTTGCACAATACCAGTCCATCAGGTAACTCTGCTTTTCCCCCCATGCTGTAATGTAATTGTGTTCACATTTTCTCACTGTAAGCAATACTGTGTGTTCAATAATAGCTCTGTTCCAAAACTAATTCCCTTGCCATCAACCTATTTAGAAAGCCGTGGGTCACAACTTGTACAAAAAAAAACATTTAATTAATTTCAAAAGAGTTTCCATTAATGTTGCTAATCTTATGACCTGATGTTCAATAAGGAAACATAAAAATACTTACACTACGATTTAAATGTTTAAGGCCAGCATTTTATTTTATGCATTGACAGAAAGAGAGATTCACTAATAAAAATCTATTTTCTAATAAAATAACAATTGTACCAGTAAGTAGTGCAACTATTATCAACTATTTTCTATTTCTAATTAAAAAAACTAAAATTCTGCTGAAAATTCAGCTTTGACATCATAGAATTAAGTTTCACCATAAAATATCTGAAAATTTAAAATATGTTTTTTGTGCATCACAATGTTACTGTTTTTACTATATTCTGATTAAATCATTTCATTTGTGAACATTCACATCAATATTTTTTAGTAATGAATGAAATGCATATTTATAATCAACTTTTTTGCTTACCATCTGTGGTCAAAATGTTGCCAAATGATACAAAGTATCAAAGAGTGCGCCTACAGCTCGCTAGGTTTTGTAAAAGAGCTATTATATGTGTAGAGCTGTAGCATGTGTCTGTTTGCAGCGGGTTCAGGTCTTAATAGAACGGTGGCAGTCGGCCATAAAGATTATAATTAAAGCACAGAGAGAGCGACAGCATGCAGAGCAGAGATACAGCGCCACAATGGCAACACTCCTCTCCGCCCAGTCGAGCGCTCAGTGTACCATAGTGTCAAACAAAAAACCCTCTCTTTCAAACGTGGCTTTGGGTCTCTTTATCTTTTAAACAGCTGCATTAATGCTAATCTGACCTGGTTCAAACTGACATGGTTTGAGGAGTATGATGAGCATACTGACTGGAGGTGTTGATTTAGCTGCATAATTTATTGATCATTTATTTTTGCATACGAAAACCCCAAATAAAGGTAATAAAAAGACACTGCTGTGGAAGATATGTAAGTACTACTTATGTCCATGTTACTAAACATACTGCTTTAAACAGACAGCCCTAATATTTATATTGTATATATTATCTGGGTAGATGCTTAATGCAGAAACAGCACAAACCCTGTCAGAATGAAGCACAGAGGTCCTATAATTTACAAGCTGAGAAATTTCAAGGGTCTTGTGGCCTCTTCTGAAGTGGCTGAATCATTCTTTGATTGTGGAGCTTGAAATTGCATGCTTCCCTACCCAAGGTGTATTTTTAATAATGTGCCAATCCTTTCCTCGGCTGATGCTTTATTAAACCTTAGACATGCGTGATGAGTCAGAAGACCTGAGATCTGTCATCGGCGAGAGCTGATGTAGTCGGCTTTTTGAGTTTCTAGGCCGACAGAGGAAATCATTAGAGATAAATGGTGCATGTCCAAGTGAGGCTCTGGGAGGATGACTCACCTCCCAATTTCCTTGTGCACGTCATAGTAATCAGTGAGCCTCCGCATCTTTCTTAAGATGGACGCCTCATCCTCCATGGGGTCGTCTTTGTACTTTTTAGCTAGACACAGATATTACAAAGTCCAATGAATTGGCAAGTTTTGTTTCATCAGGCTACACATGCACTATGGGTTTAATAAACTTAACTTAAATTTTTTTGTAACATTTTAACACATTCACTACCATTTTAATACACACAAAATACATACATTTGAATAAACAAAATAAATGTGTATTGTTTATGTAATCCTCAAATATTCACTACTTTTCTCTTTCAGGTGTGGAGCATGTACTGTACACACCTGGCTGGATTGTATGACTGTATGTTTTAGTGTAGGTTGTTAACATTATTTTCTATAAAGTTGCTTTAGAATAATAGCTATTGTAAAAAAAATTAATAAAAAGCTAACACTTACATTTGTGAAATTAATTCAAAAAGATCTATTTTTAGCTGATATTAATAATAAAATGAAAAATATTTTTTTTTAAATACATTTATGTGTTATATATTAATGCATACACTTTTGCAGGTAATATTTCTAATTTAGTGCAAATAATACAGTTTTCTGACTATTTGATATTTTAACATTTTTGGGATATTTTTGGGAAGGGTCACTTGCAACAAAAAACGCAAGTAACACTTTAGAACAGGGAACACTTATTTACTATTCCGTCCTAATTAGCTGCTTATTAATAATTAGTTAGGTAGTTGTTAAGGTATTGGGTATGATTAGTCATGTAGAATAAGATCATGTCGACTAAGGCATTAATATGTGTTTAATTAGTACTAATAAAAGGCTAATATTCTAGTAATATGCATGCTAATAAGCAACTAGTTTAAGAGATCCAAAAATAAAGTGCTACCAATACTATCCTCGTCATTTAGAACCTTATTGGAAAGGGAAAAGGGAATGACCCATAGAAAATGTTATTTTCGACATTACATACATGTAGCAGTGCTGGATTTATCCCTTTATTATATTTCACCTGTTTAGGGCATGTGGTTGCAGAAAGAAACATAACCTCCTTCAATAAAGTGAAAGTGCTTACCGACGTGGACAGTCAGCTCAGCCTTGCAGGACACAGAACCGGCCAGATTCTTAGCAGTGCAGGTGTAAACTCCTGAGTCATCGGCCTGAGTGTTCAGTACCACTAGAGAACATTCATTGTCATCGTACACAAATGTGAAATGGCTGCTTTCGGACAGCAGGGTGTCTCCCTAAAAATGAGAGAAAAAACACTGAGTGGCCATCCAACTGTTGTGCTTTGAATTTAAAATGCTTTTGTGTGGGTTTGAGGTGAACTGGGTAGAGACGAACTAAATAGAAGGCAGAGCCTTGAGGCAGGAGATGGAATATCTAACAGTACCATTCAAAGCATGAATTAGCATGATTTACAGAATGTGATAATGCTCTCAGGGACATAGCTCAAGGAAATATCACCATGCTGGTGAGAGATCAGCAAGTGGAAAAGGGGCTGACATGGTTTGACTTCACGATCTGAATAAAAGTCAGATCTACCTTTTAGGTAAGTTTTTTCAGGTGTACATAGGAAATAGAAAAGAGCTGAACCCTCAGTGACTATAACTGATATGAGAACAACACAAAGCTCAGCATGAACATGAACAGCTTATGGTGAAACAGCAAGACTTTTTGCATTCAAAGAATTGTTTGTTTTCAACAAATCTAAAGCCCTCCTAGTTTTGCTTTATTTTTATATTTAAAATGATAAAAGAAAAATCACATTTTTGTACTTACAATGTTAATTGTTACGACAGAGCTTTAGTGCCACCAAAAAAAAATACAAAATCTAAAACAACGAGAAAAAAGTAGCAATGTTACGAGATTAAAGTCGAAACTACGAGAATAAAGTCGTAATGTTACGAGATTAAAGTCGAAATACTACGAGAA
>JAUCNO010001888.1:6362888-6381275 GCA_032353835.1 Enteromius viviparus
ATCTCGTAACATTAAGACTTTATTCTCGTAGTTTTAGATTTTTTTTTTTTTTTGGGTGGCACTAAAGCTCCGTCGTAAATTGTCTATAATGTAAAGTGGGTCAAACATTTTTTTTTACAGAAATAATTTTTTTAATTAATCGGGATATTGTTTTGACTACTATCGTATTTATATCACCAGTTTGCAAGATGCATGCTTGTTGAGTACTTTAGGCTTTCACTGCCACAAATGTTGCTTTATTAAAAGAGAATAATATTCTATAGACTATAAATCCTTGAAAACTATTTTTCTGATTAAACAGTACATGCACTACAATAAAAACACACGCACATACACACACCTTGTACCAGAGGATGTCTGGGATAGGCTTTCCTTCAACCACCACCGCAAAACGAGGAGTCTCGCCTACATTCACATCCAGGTCTTCCATGATGGTCTCAAAAGTTGGCGCCACTGGAGACAGAGAAATCAATGAGACTTATGTGCAATAATAACAGAAACACAGAGAGTTTGTAATTTGTACACAGCAACATACCTGCCATTTCCAGGGTTAGGGTGCAGGAGTCGCTGCCGTACTTGTTGCTGGCGATGCAGGTGAGCTGACTAGCATCACTGCTCTTTACCTTGCAGAGCTTCAGCGTATGCTGGTCATCATCAGGCATGCTCAACTCAAACAGACCGGGTCTGTTAGACAATGTCACTGACCCTCTGAAAATATAAAGGCAGAATAACTATTTGTTGTTTTTGGTCAACCACATTCATGTCCGTACAAAAGCAAAACAGTGGTGTTGATATTTAATGTTATATGACTGTTCAATAGATGCAAGAAACAAAAGGCTGAACGGAATTCAGTATTCAAGTTGGTATGACTCTGAGAAAATTGTTCAAGCATTAACCCTTACTGAGATATTTGAGGAATACTAATGCAGTCTTAAATTACAACAACAAAGAGTTATTAGCATAAAAAAAAACTTGCAATGCATGTCTAATCAAAGTTATCCTAGCAATCATTATTCCATATTTTTTTTCTGTTCAAGATATGAAACTATTGTATGGATACAGAAGTCTTACAGCTATGCAAACAAGTCATATGTACTAATTCTACTTTTTTAGGCTTACAAATCTAAATTTCCACTTTTTTTACGGATGTAAAAAAGCAGCCCGGACATACTTCTAAATATCTACTTTTGTACTAGATTTAAGAAACAACAAGAAACAACATGAAGAAGTGTAAATGACTAAAAGACGACAGAATTGTAATTTTTTGTGCATTTTTATCATTGAAATTTTGTATTTATCAACAGTCCCATAAGTTATAAATAATAGGCATAACAAAAAAAGTATCGTTAAAAAAATTAAATGTATTCATAACTGATTGGATACAATCAAAATGCACTTCTAGAAATGCCAGTCATTTTCTAACGTCACTCATAAATATCTGAAAATGTATAAAGTTAAATTTTTTTAAATATTAATAGCTTTTAAGGAATATTAATACAGTGCTGTATTATAGCTACAAACAATTTTTTACATAGGAACAGCTGCACTGCATTTCTATATGCAAAAAGTAGCTATCTATCGTACCATGATTTGAAAGGACTTTCATTTAATAATATAAACAATTATTGTGGTGTGTTTCTATCTTAAAGCTTGTTAAAGAGCAGCTCAGACAATCTGCTAAGCATCTTTTTTGTGTGTTTAACAGAAAAAACAACATGATTTTGAGCAATTTATCCCTTTTTATCGCTAATTTATTCCTTTAAGTATTGTATCAACGTATAAGCTATGCATATTTATTAAGCATAGCAAATACGTAGCCAATCCAAAATGATTCAGTGCAAACTAAAAGCAAAATACCTCTTCCATGTGACAGATGCATTGACGTGGTTGAGAGTGACTGTGATGCTTAAGGGCTGCTTCTCCACCATATACACGATGTCTGGCTTGTCAATGATTACAGGAGCCTCCTGGAGGTACGGACCTGCAGATGGAGAGATAAAAGCCGGTCTCTTGCAGTAACTCATACATCTCATTGACCCGTCTGACTGTGTCTGTCCTTGTCTGCTGAGGCATACCTCTGTCTAGCAGCTGCACTGGCTCGGTGGCAGGCGATGGCTTGCTAAAGGCCTTGCTGGTGATTGATAACACCCTGAAGGCGTAGCGGACACCTTTAGACAGATTGGTAATGGTATAGATGGTCTGCTTCAGGCAAGAGGCGATGATGGTCCACTGGATCGACCCTAGAGCTTGCTGCTGAACAGCATACATCAAGGAGCTCGGATCTGGAAATAAAAAGAAAAATCTTTTTGCATTAAGTTTAAAAGTCAAAACCAAAAAAGGGGGTCTGATTACTTCTGATCCATTTTTTTTTTAAATACACAGCAAAAAGAAGAACCAGCGCTTGACAATATGAAACAAGGAGACTCATATTTTACAGCTTAGGCAGTTAATTCAGCAGTAAATCTGTGATTGTTATCAACAACATTACCAAGATTTACAATATCTGTTGGAAAGCAATAAATAAAATGTTACGGTACCACAGTGCTAGTAAACTATATTTAGCTAGTGGCCATACTTGGAAATGTGTTAAGGAAATAAGAGGAGGGCAGGTTAATCTTCTGTGATGTTATCCAACTAACGTCACAGCACTGTTGCTCTATCAATATTTACAGTATGCTGAGCGAGTACATTTAGCATAAAGAGAGGGTGCCAATAAAGCTACTCTAGGAAATAAAGATCACAGATGAGATCTCTATAATGGAAGAGTTCACCCAAAAAAAGACAATAGTGAAATTTATCTTCATATATTTGTTAAATTCAATAATGTTTATCACACAAAGCTGTCATATGGCTTAAAATACAGTGCAAATGATCCATATTTAATAAGCTTCTGTAGTGCTTTTGAATCCTTTTATCATTGAATCAATGATCGATTTGAATCAGTCAATCAACGAAGCATGAATGCATCGGTTTCTATTCTTCGAAATGACATTAAAGAAAACAGAAATGTCCTTTGTCAGATTGATACTTTAATATCTATATTTCTCCAAGACCACAATAAGATTAAGAAGAAGCCAACTGGTTACAAAATCTTAGCAAATCAAACTCAAACTACTGGTTGAAGCTAATCAAGTTGAAATTACATACTTTTTTTGGTTTTGCACTTACAATCCTCAGATAATTTCAGATTTGTCAACATTTGTGTCTGTTTTCATTTCATTTTAGGGAAGCATCAGAGAAACAATGGATAACTGAATGAAACATAACTGAGAAATAAGAATAACTCTATAATCCTATAGCTATGACCAATTAAAATCCTTTGGGGGACTTTAAACCTTTACATGAGAAAAGCTACAGTACAAGAACAGTTTGGAAAAGAAATGAATATAAACATAAATAACATGCATAATTATACCAATGGATGGATCCAGTCTTCTGGGTTTCTTCCAGCTTAATGTGATAGTCTTGCCAGTGATGGACTCAATGACTGGGGCCCCATCTGGTGGGTCAGGAAGGATGTCTAAAACAGCAAAAGTGTCAGTCAGAATATTTATTTAGTGCCAGACTACTGTCTCTCTCGCTATTTTTCACACATGCACACATATGCTTTAGCCTTAAAATAAATTGTAGTATTGCTTTGAACAGTCTGGGATGTGGAAAAAGTAAGCTGTGGTTATATGATGCTGATCGGCTGCTAACTTGGGAGTGTCTAACTAATCCTACTGAGTAACTCGCAGCAGGAGGTACTGCAAATTATTTTTAAAACATTATAAAATCAACATAAAATCATTTTGGATAATTAAAATAAATTGACGCTTAAAAAAATTAAGAGAGTAGAGCTGAACTAAAAAATATTCCCAACAGACATGTATAAATGAATTTATTTTATTATTACAATAAGAATTTATATGAAAGCTATTTTTTTATTTAGTATTAATTTATTTCTACCATCCCAATCTTGAAAAATATTTTTTTGTTTTTTTAGTCAGGGAACTTGTGTAATATTCATGTTTATTGCGTCAATATTGTGTTTACTTATCTTTGAAATCATGTACGCATTATGGCTAAAATATTAACATAATAAACTGTAATATAATTTACAAAAACGTGCATAAAACTTACTTGTGAGTCTTTTTAAGATGCATTTTTTCTTATGTATTGAAGTTGTTAAACATAGCTAGCCAAATTCATTACACTCACCTGTCACATAAAGATGGGCGTAGCAGGTGGCCTTGCCCACCTTATTGGATATGACACACTTGTAAACTCCTCCGTGGGCATGACAAACAGAGCGGATCACCAGGCTGTGAACATCTCTGACTACAGATGAGACAAAACAGAGAACAAACACTTCATATGTCTGCTATTCCCGCCACTCACACTATCATTTCCACAGGGACTGCTTTCCGAAAAAAGAGAATTGAATTACATTATCAACTAACTTACACTGTGTCATTTTTCTGTCCTCTGTGCTGTCAATCCTCTTGCCATTGTGAAACCAGATTATGGTTGGATACGGCAGGCCAGCCACTTTGCACCTGAGCACAGCCTCTCTGCCCTCAACTACATCCAGATCGTAGAGCGGCTTGACAAAGTCAGGCATGGTGAAACGTTCAACCTCGTTCTCAGGCACCTCAGGTTCCTCGGGAATGGAGGGCATTTTTTCCAGCTTTGCTCTAGTAAAGATAAAACAAAACCATCAAGATGTTATGTTTTTATTCAAAAATGTTTCCATTAACAGTTTTGTGATTTTAGTCTTTTAAATGCTTTAAATCCCCTTATTCCTTGTGGTGACTTTTCACAATTTAGACTTTTTCCTGGAAATTGCTAGCCTGTATCTCACAATTCAGACTTTTTTATTTTTTTATCTCGCAAAAGAAGAAGAACTTTTATTTTTGAGTGAACAAGTTCAGAGTAAATGATTAATCCCAAGGTCATACATTTGAGAGGAAATTGCTGGTCTGGGCTCCTGCACATACAGCTCCGCTGCGCACTCGGCCTCCCCGTATGAGTTCTGCGCTACTACCGTATAGAGACCCTCATCTTCATTACTAACATGAGAGATGATTAATGAGTGCCTTCCTCCTTCTTTTAAGATCCGAATGTCTTCGCTTTCCTCCAGCGGATGATCTGTTGAAGGCATGACACACAAATGACTCAACCATCTCAATGTTATTTTACGGGACTGACAAATGGGAGGCACTCAGGGGAATTAGACTCATACCAAAGTGGCTCCAGATGACTCGAGGAGGTGGCGTCCCGCTGACCTTGCAGTCAAATCTAGCATTTCGACCCTCGATAACTTCCAGGACATCCAGCTTACGGGTGAAAAGGGGCTCTATGGACGCTATGACCTTTAGCTTGGCACTAGAGGTCAGCTCCTCTATAAATCACATGACATGTAAAGTGAAAAAGACTCTTGCAATGTGCGCTGATCACGTCATGAAACCTTTGGCAAAAAGGGTCATGCTTATAACCTTAGCAACATGTTTATTTATGGGCATTAAATGAACTATTTCTGTGGCTGCTACTGCATTTAAAGGGATAGTTCATTTTAAAAAATCTGTATGACTTTATTCTATGGAACACAAAAGAAGATCTTGCGTTGATTTTGTTCCTGCATTCTTTTTTGGGACTGCTTTAAAAATATGGGGGAAAAACATTCAATAGAATATCTTTTTTTGTGCTCAGCAGAAGAAAGTCAGTGATTTTAAACAGCATGAGCTTGGACTTTTCCTTTAACACTGCAAAGAAATGCTTTTCTAGCTAGATGTTTTGTATTGTTTCTAGCCAAAATATTAAAACATTCTTAAATCAAGATGCATTTGCTACACAAGTAAAAATATTGTCTTGTTTTTAGAAAAATAAGTAAAAACTAAGTGACTTTTTGCTTAGATCAAGCAAAATAATCAGCCAATAGGGTGAGCAAAATAATGTTTTTTCAAACAGAACACAAGATTATTTTGTTTATCTCTTTGGCTGATTATTTTGCTTGTTTCAGTATTTTGTCTTGTCTTGAAAATCCTTCTTGATTTGAAGAATTTCTAGATATTTTAGACAAAAAAAAATCTAGGCTAGAAAACAAGGTTTCTGAGCAGCACAACCATCCACTCTACAATATATGCTTGTCAGAATGTACGGGCCAGGCTGAAATAATCATGATGCTTGTTAAAAATAAACTTGAGTAGCTGATTTCCAATGTTAGGATAAATCAAAAGGAATAGCAGGTGCTGCATCCAGCCAAGAAAACGTAATTCCTCTTAATACAGTATTACTTGTTTAATGTAATGAGACTTGAAGAACAATGATGTGTTGGTGTATAAAACAAACCATGTGGACCAATACCAAATGCTCACCTTTAGCTGTGCTCAGTTTGCAGGTGTATGTTCCACTGTCATCCTCATGTACAGAGTTAAGCAGCAGCCTGCACCGTTTCCCATCAAAGTGCATCTTACAGTTCAACAGAGCTGGTTGGATGAGTTTCCCGTCTGACAGCCAATCAACATCTGTGTCCTGAGGGCCGATCACATGACACTCGAACAAGGCAGTCTCCCCTGCCTTCACCATCACGTCCCTCACTGGCCGAATGATGGCCAGGCCTGGCTCTATCGGACGAGCTAGAGGAAACACGATAAGAATCAACCCAAGAGTGGAGACGAAAAACACCCCATGTAAGGAAATCCAGAGCTTATGTTTAAAGCACACAAGAGTCTTTGCATGTGTTTAATCTGCTGCAGATATAGGAGACATAGTCTGCTAATAGCATGTGTTGTACAGCAGAGCAGATATATTAGAAGAATATGCTAATGCGTTGTCTGTTAGCATAATCCCCTCATGGCTCAGGATCAGCTCAAAATTCTACCCAGAATTCCAAATCGCCCGGTGAGACTGCATTCTGGCTCTTACTCATCTTAAAATGCAAGGCTAAATTTATTCATATTATACTAAGAGTTCATTTATTTGATTAAAATATTTTGTAAAAAAATCTATGTATTTTAAAAGATTTGTAATAACTGCATTTTAATCCATTTTAAAATATAATTTCTTCCTGTGATGGCAAAGCTGAATTTTTAGCAGTCATGACTTACAGAAATAATTCTAACACAATGATTTGGTGCTAATGAAAGTAATAATATCTTTCCTTTAAAAAGAACTAATTTATATTTTACTTTAATATTATACAAATGTATAATATTACCTGCAAAATTATTTAATGATCTTAAATGATGTTCTAAAATCTTAGAAAATCTCTAGAAATTAAGAGTAAATTGTACAACTAGTGGAAAACAAAATTCCATTATATTAAACCGATTTCACCATTTCATATTAAAACTATTCACATTATGCATTCAAAACCATTCCTTGATTTACATTGAAAAACTGAAATCAGATGTTGCATTGATCATTTGATTGATTATTTATTACATATGAGACCATGGACCACAAAACTAGTCATTAGTATCAGTTTGAAGTATACAACATCTAAAAAAGCTGAAGAAATTCATTGATGCATGGTTTGTTGGACCAAGATACAACTATTTGAAAATCTGGGATCTGAGACTGCAAAAAAAAAAAGAAAGAAAAAGAAAAAAAGATAATAATAATAATAATAATAATAATAATAATAATAATAAATAAATAATACTGAGAAAATCACCTTTGAGGTTGCCTTTGAGTTCTAAGCAATTCATATAACTAATAAAAAATCTTTAATACATTAAGAGTAGAACATTTACAAAATATCTTTATGGAACATTATCTTTACTTAATATCCTTATTATTTTTAGCACAAAAAAAAAATAATAATAATAATTTTCAATAATGTATTTTTGGCTATTGCAACAAATTTACCCTGGTGACTTAAGACTGGTTTTGTGGTCCAGGGTTACATATTCAAAAGGTAATAAGCAGTACTGAGAAAGCTATACACTGCTCATAATGTAAAGTACCTCAACTACAGTGTTTGTCAGGGTAATGAATTCTGAATGGCTTAGTTGTCTCTGTATATTAAGCTGAACAAGAATTATATAAAAAAATACATCAAGAATTATCTACATGATGTATTATGCTTAATGTATACAGACCATACAAGACGAGCTGAAGCTCCTACCTTTCACCTCCAGCTTGCCCTCACACTGTTTAGTCCCATACTCGTTGATGATCTTGCAGGTGTAAACACCAGAGTCTGACTTCTGTGCTGATTTAATTATCACCTCAAAGGTGCCCTCCTCCGTCTCCTGAACGAGATGCCGTGCACCTGTTTTAATGGTCACTCTGTCTCTCAGCCTGATACAAAGAAAAATAAAAGTTTAGTTATGTCAATCCTTCAAAATTAACCAATGGTCCATGCTATATTACGAATTCTCTAGACCAATATTTTAAATTTGAACGTACCAATAAAGCATGGGTTTAGGCTGTCCACTCACTCGAACGCACATGGTCACCTCTTGACCCTCTATAACTGTTTGGTCTCCAATAACATCCTGTTATATTGGTAAACGCAGAGGCACAATATTGTTTTGTAAATGTTTTGTAAAAATGCTCAAATATATATTCTTAAAGAATATTTTGGTATTCTCTGATACCAGAAAGGATGGAGGCTCCTTGAAGCGAGTATCCACGATTTTCCTCGGCTCAGGTCCCCTGTAGGAGGAGAAATCCATCCCCTCCTCAAGAGGACTGAGGTACTCCTCATCGGATGTGATGGGACTGCTGACGTCCATGGGTACACCAAGGTTCCCACGCTGGTCCTGACTGGGCTCTGTGAGAAACACCAAGCAAAACTTAGAGATTTGCATGTTTACCTCTCTACATTTAGTCAAAATGTAACAAGTATAGTCAACATTCAACTCAATAAAGAACACCTGCAGAACAAGAAGATTTTTTGTTTGAAAAACAACATCACTGATTTTTCCTCTGACAGAGAGAAATGGATTAGAAAGGTGAAGGATGAAAGACATAGGCTGAATACAAATCAGGATCCCCGAAGAGAAAGGATACTGTAATCCCAAATCCAATCTCAGACAAGTCCTGTGACAATGTGAATGCAAGTGCTGGGGACAGATTGCTTTCAAAAAAGCATCACAAAACAATTTGTTATGCAATATAGGAAATTTGAAAGGTTTTTCAGGGGCATTCATATAGTCAGAGGAATGTGATTTTAGCTGTGCATCGCATAATATCTTGAAAATATGCTAGTGTATACCAATTTACAGAAATAACTTGCAGTAGATGAACACATTCTTTATCATTCATCTAAACTTGCATAAATATTGTCAACTTATCTTGGTTGTCAATTATATTTAGTATATTAAGTAACATGTAGGTTCATGGCTGTGATGTAAAGTAAAAGCTATTGGCTGCTTAACACTTCTGATCGTACCATGTGAGTGTCTTTATTAGCATCCATTTAATGTAAAGCTACAGTTCTGATGTTGATTAACAAATGGACCAACCCAGTCGCACGGCAGGTCGTGACAATATCACGAAATTAGCCTAAAATCTATTAATTCGTTTCAGGGACACAAATATTTCATTATTTTCGTGACTCCAGCACGAATGTAATACTAGGATCCCATTGGATGCATCCTTTCGTGCTGGACTCACGAAAGTCGAGTAAGAATCGTGTCCGTGCCACGAAAAAAAAACGTGCGACTGGGCTGAATGGACATACAGAAATAAGCTACAGAACTGAGAGTCGTTCCTTAAGTGAGGTACATGTGTAAACATATGAAACCGCTTGCCGTGAGAGGCCTTAAGTCACGGCATGCACTGAGACTCAGTGATGCATGCTCCAGGAGAAAAAAATAGACACAGTGTCTCTTCTTTCAAGAGCTTAGAGCATATATATTACCGTGGACCCGGGTATGATTCTAATTTCAAAGCACACCAAACGACTACTTTCACTTTTTGCTAAAGAAAAAAAAAACAAGATTAAACTTTTAAAACAAAGCATCCAAAAGTAGCTTAACAAAAAAAATAGAAAATAAAAGCTTGGGGGAATGTAATATTGTACCATTCTTTGGAAACCCACCATGCAAATTCTTGAATGCAAACCTACCTGGCCCTGCTCCTTCAGCCAGATCTTGACCATGTACTAAGTCGACAACGAGGGCGCCAGCACATGTTCAGTCCCAAAAGTGTTTGTGTTAATATGTCAGCACCTTAGTGAATGCCCCCAGATTTCAACTGGTAATCTGGTGCAGACACGCTACGTCTTCTGTAACCCTCCCTTGCTCTTTCTCTCTTGGCTCTCTCACTTTGAATAAGACACTACCTCTCACATTTACATCAGCACAAACAGATGCAGATGTCCTCCCTTTTTTCCATTCAAGTCAAAGGAACTGCCATAAAATACTTCTCATAGCAACCATCCTATTTATATTCCTCTTACAAACTCTGTCGCTTCTTCTGTAGCTCAGTAAACCTACTACAGTATCATGAGCTGTAAAGAAAATGACTTTCATGCGAGTCTTTCATCTGTCTGGCTCTTGAAATTCTCAGGAACAACTGTTTAGCTTTTGTGTCACTGTGGAAAATAAAGACCTAGCTGGCAACAGCATTTAATGGTGGGTTTTAACAACATGCTGTCAATAAAGTAATACAAGGATTCATTATATATGAGATTATTAAGAGATCGTTTCATGAGAGAGCTAAAAATACCCATGGTATTCACCGCCCTAATAAGGCAAAGCTTCTCTTTCTCTTTCTAGCCATTAACACAAACGAAGGTGCACTAGGAAAATATTCAAATATATATTCTCAGACATCTCAGACAAAGTCTTATTTTGCAGTTTCTAAAATGATTCATGGAAAAATGTGTTAAACAAAACCCCAAAATAAATAAATAAATAAAACCTGTCCACAAAGTCTTCAGCTTCACCATATATAAAAACCACACAGTTAATGCAAATGGAAAAAAACGGGAAGTAAGAATTATATGTACGGTATATTTCATCATATTCTCATACGCACATATATAAATAATAAACAAAACAGCAAATAATAGCAATGAATTTAGGCCAAAAAATGAAAGCAACTTCAAGCGCTTTGGCTATTCTTTCCAACTTGTCCACATATGTGCTTGCATGTTTAAAATGTATTATGAGCGAAAATGCAGTTAAACAATTCATATGTGCAATTTAACCTCTGGGTTGCTATGGTAACTACCCAGACGGAACCACGGTTGGAGAACTAGGGAGATCTTATATAGAGAGAAGGAGGAATCAAAGGAGCACAAAGAAAATGTTCGAGGAGGCACTGGAAAACCAAACAGAGAGCTCATGTGAGGGCTGGTAGCAGGGGGAAGAAAAAGCGTTATGGTTAATTTTAATGACTATTTTGCTTTAAGGGTTATTTAAACACCAACACAATGATGCTAACCCCCACCCTGCAGGGCTGCATGTTGACAAGCATGACTCACCGCCTTTGATCCTACTTAGATATCTGAAGGTATTGAAATCCACTCCTCTAAAATCCCATACGTTACCTTTCAAACTCCCACATCCTCAACTCAGCTGCAAACACAATATGCTCATCCAAAAATATTTTCTCTAAGCATTTACTTGCATGCATTTTCTGCATTGCTTAATACTAAATATCCATCTTAAGGAAAGTAATATGTTTAAAATTGGGAAAATTAGGTAATCAAATTATAACTCTTCTAAAAAAAAACAAAAAAAAAAAACAACGTGGAACAAATTCAATTTATTCATTTTCATTAAGAGTTGGAGATTTGCCACATCAGCCACTGCTATCACTGGCTCAATCTTGAGCAGAGCTAAGCTTCATGCAAAAAAAAAAAAAAGTGTTGTAGCGTGACGACTAACAATGAGAGTCTGGACAGTGATCCATCAACTGATACAGCAGCTGAGTAGGGATGTCAACCAACCAACAGCAGAACAAATTGCTGTCACTGTAAATGTCCCCTAAGAAAGGACAACCTAGAGTGTTTACCATAAAACACTTACCCGATTTGATGAAAAGAGTAGCACTGCTGGACGTCTCGCCAACCTCGTTGGTAGCAGTAACTGTGTATGTTCCTGCATCGCTGGGCTGTGTCCATTTGATGAGCAATGAGTGCCTTTCACCCTCTACCTTCACAACATGAGTTGGGCTGCTCTTGATCTCAGTGTTGTCTCTCTTCCATGTAACTATATATAAGAAATACATTTCTTTGCTATTGCACCCCTCCAGTAGCATAATTGCTGAGACTTGATGGTACAGTCTTAAGATTTATACAATTGTATAATCACACTTGTGTCAATCACACTTACAATGCTTTCCTCACAAAAAAAGGGATCAGGTTCGATTTTCTGTGTTTTTGCATCTCTAGCATGTGCAACGACCTTGTTTCTTTATAGTTTTTAATCACCATAAGAATTGAAATGTAGATACATTTCTACAAGTCATAGTACTGTATAGCTGACAGCTTGTAAGTTAAAGCCTACACAGACTACATTTTTAAATAAATGATTCAGAATCAACAGGGACTACACCAAGACGACATCCCTGTGATGCTCATATATTAGATTCAAGCCACATAGACAAGATGCTAAAGGTGCTGTTTGAAGTTATTACAGCATAAATAAAGGACTTACCATCTGGGAGAGGGGTGCCACTGATGATGCATTTTAAAAGGACCTCTGTTCTTGTAGAGGCCACAGTGTCCTGAAGTGGAAACTCAAACACAGGAGCCTCTAGAGGATCCTCTCCTGCAGACACGTACGAGTCGTCTGAAGACTCTGTAATAGCATAAGATATTTGTTGGATCATATAAACTTGAATTGTAGGTGCATTGCAAATCAAATTTGTCTCCGTATTTGTCAAGACCACAGTCAAAGAACAGAATGCCACTGGAAAGGCCTGAACTTACCTAATTCAGGGGACATTGGTCTTTGTCTACGCCCCCTTCCTCTGCTTCTTTGTGGTTTTTCTTCTTTAGCAGTGCCACTTTTCACAGTCTTATCAATCTTATCTGCAGGCACGTCTGTCTCCATTGGCTCCTCTTCGACAATAATTTTTGGTATAATGAGCTTTAGTGCTGGTGGCAGAGGAGTCACATCCAGCTCCATTTTTTCCTCAGATGAAGAAGACGAAGAAACTCTTGGAGGTTTGGTGGGAGCTTGTACTGGACATTCTTGAATAGCTACAGTTTCTCCTTGCACCAGAGGACTTTCAGGTCTCCTGTCCAGTTTTCTCAGTGTGACCTCTATTGGCGTCTTCCTTTGCATTGACTCATCATCGGCTTGCGGTACTTCCTGAACACGAACAACCCTCTTAACTAGTGGACTTGCAGGTCTCGGTTCCACTTTGCGTAATGTCATTTCTAAGACATTTCGGGATGGAGATTCAGCTCTGCCTCGAGATCGCTCTTCAGCCATGGATGTAACCTCTACAGTTGGAGACCTTCGAGGACTATCTCTGCTTGGACTTGGACCCTGAAGTCTTGGAGACCTTTGTCCAGGTAAATCAGAGAGGGACATGGCCTCTGGAGGCGATGGTTGTTGTCCAAATGGGCTTACCGCCTTAGTGGTTGGGACAGACCGATCGCTTCCAAATTTTTCCAGTGGTTGTTGTGCCAGCTGGTCTTTTCGTCTGCGAGACGGTGATTTCGGAGGTGATCGTTCTTTGACTTGCTCTCTGTCTTTCATCTCTTGCTCTTGCTGAGCACGCTCTCGATCCTGCAGCTTTTGAAGAACCTGAGGTGGAATGGGCTCTAACTTTACAGGCTGCCTGCTCCTGTGAAAAGTAGAGAGCTGCTCTGTTGAGAAGGATTTCTTCATGTGTGGTTTGCCGACAAGCTTTTTGATGCGTTGGAGCTCCTCTGTGAACTTGTTCTCAATGTCCTGCACTTTTTGGGTGTAACGGGGTCTGTCCTCCAGGGAAGCAGCCCGCTGTTTAAACATGGTCCTTCTCTGGGCTGCGTCTGCTTTCATAGCCTCACGAAGGTCTTCTTTAGAGCTCTCCCTCGAGATCCCCAACCGGCTCCCTCCTTCGTCAGAGTCAATAGACGAGGCTCTGTTAAATCCAGCCCAAGAGCGTCCAGATATAGATCCCTCTGGGTTATCGATGCTTCTTCTGCGCTCTTCAAAGACACGCACTTTCTCAAAAATCTTGGAGCTAGCTCTCGTCAGTTTTGGTGAGGGCCGAGGTGTAAGTTCCTTACGGGAATACTCGCTGACTGGGGTTTGGGGTCGAGAGTCTTGAGCACTACTCTGAGACATGCCTGAGGATTTGGGTTGCTTTATCTTCTCCTCAAACTCTCCTGGTACTGTGTCTTGATATTCAGTTGGCACGACAACTTTCTTGCGTGGGGCTAGGGGTGTGGCAGGGGCTGAACCGGAACGGCTGAGCAAAGGAGAGGCAGTAGAGCGGCCAATTTTGGGGGAAGGGGGTGGTAGGACTTGAGGGGGAGATTCCCTCAAAACTTCTTCAGATGGGCTCCTAAAAGAAGGTGTTCGAGGGAAATGTTCTGTTAGAGTATGGGGTTATGCAAGGGAAGGAGCCCAACTGTTTGGACGACGACTTTGGAAGAGGGGCCAGAGAGGCTAATTTCTCTGATGTGGGACCTTAAATGGGACCGTCTTCATGTGTTTGCGTGCAAGTTACTTCAAATCAACTTTTGCTAATGTCTTAATTTGAGCAAAATAATTAGCTTTTTAAAAATAAGGAAGGATTGATGTGAACCTTCATAATTTTCAAATTTCAGGAGAGGTAACAAAAAGAAAATTAAAATGATAATGAGCTTCTGTTAACTGTATTTTCTAATTAGTTACGGTTGACAAATTGAAATATAAAAAATAATGCGAGGGGATGTTCAGAGCATGAATACAACGCATTTATATTAATCTTAGAGTGACAGTCAAGACCACAGTTAAATGTCTATAGGCTTAGAAATCTGAAATCTGCCTCAAAACAATTTGTGATTTATTGTCTTTTAGTTTACAAAACAACAGAATGCTCAAAAATAATGTAATATTAGCTCATGTCAGATTCAATTGTGCCTACTAGCCTATGCCTTCCAAAATCACGGGGCTAGACCACCACACATCACTGGATATTTACAGGAATAAGTTAAGTGTCACTTGCCAATGCTAGGAAGGAAGAGTGAAACAAGGATTGGTGATGGCACCTAACTATTAAACGTTGAGTCATCAAGAACACTGGTAAAAGGGGTCTAATTCAAAATGGCTGAGCACTAGAAAATGTCTAAAGAGCATTAAAACTTGGTCTGTGCAGTAAAACACAGCACAGACCAAAACTGCACTAACCTCCCAAAGCTGATGCAGCTTAATGTACTGTAAATCCAACCAGCGCACCTTCTTTCCCAACTGGCAGTTTGACAAACTTATTCTTGTATTCAGCATCCAGCGCACTATAATGAGTGAACATCTCCCATGCAGCATCAAAATCATGCGAAATCAAAGCACAAATCTGATTAAAACAGAGGGATGATCCTTAGAAATGTGTGATGTTAGTAAAGTATGACATTAGGCAATAGCGGACAGTTTGTAACTTATTTCAAATTTTCACATGAATATTCAGAGTTGTACTTTTTGGCTTTACTTGAGGGAATAATACTCAACACATTACAGTGTTTTAGATTGCACTTTATTTGAGATCAATTGAAACACTGATATTTACTTTGGCAAAAGTTAAAAGACATAAATAACATTTTTTTTTTGTACAGAGCCTTAATCTGTGTGAATAACACACATTTTGGAGACTTCTTACAAGATCTATGCCCTCCTATCCTTGCGAGTCAAGGCATCAAGTGCATGCATGCAAGGATTCATGCTGTGCAGTTCACCAAAAACAGCATGCACAAAAAACCAGGGGGAAACCGAAGGGGTCGATGATAACCTAACACAAAAATGTGATGCAAGCATGTTTTCAATGCAAACTTTTGGTCAGCTTCAATTTTGCATCAACTGCTGTGCGGGTAGAAAACTAAAAGAATTTGCATATGGACAATGGGGGTCAAAGGAAAGTATGAGCTAAATGAAAATAAATCTAGATGAGGAATGAAAAAGGCAATAACGGTGTGTGAGGGAGGTGCTGTTTTCTAAACTAAATTCGGACTATATTTGTTTCAGCCTGTAACCTCTCGATCTTTTGAGTTATGCTACATTATTCGTCTGAAATAGTTTATATATATATATATATATATGTAACACAAGGTTTAACATATTATCAGCACTTTAATTTTATTATTACTTTTATTATGATGCATGGTAAAATGGTAATGTTTTAGTGACAAACAGAATGAGAATACAGCCAATGAAAGATGCATCACCTTAAGCTTACTCAGCGAATACTATTTTGGAGTTTAAATGCTTTGTCTTCAGATACAACAGTTTGGCCTACAGCAGCACTTCCAGAGAGGATCTATTCTTAGATTCCTTCAGCAGCTCCCGAAAAATGTTGACCTGCACAAAAGGTCATTGTGCTCTCAGCATCTCAGTTTGTACATGATGTGACACAGATCTGACAGATTGTAAGTTGGCTGCTTTAAAGGCCAGCTCATTACCTGACAGCGCCCTGCACCTGCCCTCTCTTAGACAGAACTATGACTTTCTTTAAGGTTATCTTAGTGTTAGGCACAAACAGGAACAGCCTGTCATTACCAATAGATCTTGGTTCAAAACATTCATGATACAAATGAGCAGCAAATCAAAAGCAGGGAATGGAAAACAAAAACTAATGGATAACAGCGGGCTTGAAATAAAGCAAAGCCTGAGACCGTTCAAACAGAGTGGGATGAAATTTGAAAATCTGGGTTATGATATACTAAGAAATTTACATTTTGAAGGAGAGTTTAAGTGATTTTTGGTTTCTAGAGTGTGACAGTCAACCCTGGCTCAAACATGGATGAAGAAGAGCGCTACGGATGGATGAATGACAGAAGACACAACCACTTTTCTAACAATATCTATGCTTATACATAACAACCAGTAGCCAAACATAACACCCATTTAAAGTCAAATGAGTAATAACTTCATTAATACAGTTTTACATACACTTTTAGTCAAATTGTAAGAATGATACTTTGATGTAAGCGACAAAAGAGATTCAAATCCAAGACAGACAACTGACTACATCAGAAAACACCTGTCATGAGCCACATATCTTCTTTTTACAAACAATAATAATAAATATCCAGGATGTGAAATATCCCTTGCATTAAGCCACCAAAATTAAAATACGAAAATAGCCTAGATGTACACAAATAAAGTATCTGTGCCTTTTATACATCTAGAATATTTTAAGAGTATTTATGATGAATATTAGACCCTAATGACATCATCACAACAGCAAAAAATAAAAAATAAATAAATACTTGAGCCTGAAATCAGATCACTTAGATTGGCATAATGTAGGTTCTATCTGTGACATTGTGAAATGAATATGAGCATCAACTAGACTTCTTCAGTGTCATTTCGATAGAGCTCTCCAAAAAATTTAATAATACATGTATACTGCAAAAAAACAACTTTTGCTGCGCTGCCACTTGCGAATGAGTCAAGTATAACTGTAAGGCTTTTGGCAGCTCACACAGATCTACACTCTGTGGGCTGCGCTGAACCTCATCCAACAGCAGAGAGCCCACTCACTGTATCTTCTGTCATTCCTGTGGTGATGTAAGCTGCCTCGTGGGGCCACCACAACACACGGCTCAGATACCAAGAAAGAGAGAGCAGGAATTACAGCCTGGGTCTGGTTCTCAGCCCTCTCCAATCCTTAGCACTTTACAGGGGACACCATGTTAGAGCAAGGGTCTCTTGTGACTCTGTGACGGGGGGCTGTGGTTGTTTATCTATTGATGAGGGATCTTTATATATATATATATCTGTGTTTTGGTCTGCTTATTGTGGGCTGTGGCGGATTGCGGTTTATTTTAGCTTGGGAAGATTTAATTACAGGGGTACAGAAAAAGTCCTCCCTCTATAAAGACTGAACGTGCTACCATAGTAATCGCTAGCTAAAGACACACTTTCCTCGGACCCCCAAACCGGTCGGGATAGATTGGCGCGTGATGCTCGAATCAGAGGCTCGACCCCTAGGTGCCTGATCTGGGTGCCCGTCGGCTCCCGGCTGTTGGCTTGCCTGGCTGACTGCGGCCCCAGAGCTCTTGATCCCAGAGCTAGAGCTTCTTTCTCCAACACTGTGGTCTCTCCGGCGGCCCAGCGATCGCTCGCATCTGGGGCGACATCCATCATTCTCTCACCTGCGGTGGAGCGAAACGGGAACAAATAGAGGAGATTAAATTTCAGGCAGGGTGGGGTGCTCGACGTCGTAGTGTTCACAAGTTATGAGTGAATAAAAAAATAACGGTAACACTTCAGAATAGGGGTCCAAAATAACGCATTAGTTAAGCATTAATTA
>JAUCNO010001888.1:6384495-6396896 GCA_032353835.1 Enteromius viviparus
ATACTTTTAATGGCCTTAAATTTGACAATTTTGATTTATCACTTTTTAATACTTTTTAAAACCCCGCGGATACCCTGCATTATTTTTTCCTCTCTGTTCTGTAAAACAAAACAAACTGTTAAGAAGCAACTGTGTTCATTCAGTTTGAATAAGCTTGAACAGAAGCACTGACATTCATCCTAACATCTCATTTTGTTTTTCAGAGAAGAAAGAAAATAATATCAGAGTGAAGACTTCAGGGTGAGAAAATGAAGACAAACCTTTTCTTTTAACTTGGTCCTCACCCTGGCTTGTCTAATGGAAGATGTGGCCAGACACCATCCATGTCTTCACTGGTGCTTCATAAGGATTGGTTAATCAATTAAAATTCCAAATACTAAAATATTAATTTTAACTTCTATTTATTTAATATTTTAAATATGCTTCAATGTTGGCCTTTTAAAATTTTATTAAATTAAATTATTTAAAAAATATTCAAATTTAATTTTAACACTAAAGTATAACACAAAATTTCAGTTCCATGCATTGACATCCCAGATTCCTCTCAAACTTAACGTTTTCATTGCAGTAATGCAATGCTACCATGTCACGTGAGGGCGTTGACAAATCTTTTAAACGCACATTTTAATAAAGCATTATGAAGACAAATATCCTGTTCTCCAGAGCAGATGGTTCTTTCTCAGCCTGCTGGTGCCTCGCAGACACTGCAAAAACATAATCGAAGCAAATCTGGCTTAATCATCCCTTACAGTAACTGAAGCTGGGAGGTTAATGGGCTGAGTGCAGAGGAAATGGTGGGATGATTGTGGATGGTTTTCCTTTACAACAAGCACCCCAAGTCCATAGTCATCTTGGATGATGTTCTGCAGTTGATCTAAAGTTGATCACAAGCAGCATTGAAAATTACCTATTTGACACAGTAGCCAATGGTGGTTAAAATACTGGCCATGAAACTTAACTTTACACTTTTTTATAAAGAAATACTACATGTAAATATGCCAACAGAATGTATCTGTGTTTGCTGCACCTGTTCCAACAGACTGTGATTTTTTTCCTCCGATTACCTTTTTGGTGATTTAGTTCAAATAATAATACCCCCCACCCCCTCCTTCGGTCACACATTGTATATGCCTATTTCATTCATCTCTGTTAATATCGTTGTTTAACTGTGGCGTGAGTGATGTGCGTCTGATGTTTATATACTGAAGAGGGGATTTGCCTCACCCAATCAGTGTCCGCTTATTTAAATGTTTATTTTAATCCAATGGATATTAAGTTTTTTCTTTCTTTTGACCAACTGGGGGCCCACTGGGAGGCAGGGGCCCCTAGGCTGAAGCCATATAAAGCCTGTGCATTGATCCGGTTCGGAAGGAAAGAAACAGAATTTCCTAGGCATCTTAGATGATCAAATTTCCATCGAGGTGAAGTTGTTAGAAGACCCAACCGTTGTGCCAGGTGTTTTTATCAGCACATTGAATTGCTCATGTTGCTTATATCAACTAGAGACAGATGTTCTCACAATTTGACAAACCTTCAATTTCTAATAAAGTTACTAGTCAACTGATAAATATCTCTGTTCTACTTACTGTCCGGATCTAATTTTTACGCACATTTGGTGTTTAGAGTGGGTTAATTTTGGACCCTGGACACAAGTGCAGACTGATATGTGATATACCTATGTACTTGAGCCCTAGAAGAAAACAGCAAGGGCATCCAAGAAATCAAAAAGAAACAGTGTGTAAACAACTAGTGCAACTAACCAGGGCCTGTTCCATAAAACAAGTTTACCAAATAAGCCAGGTTTATTTCAGTTAATCTGATTTATTCTCAGTTGATTTGGTTTATAATAAGTCAGATTAATTAAAACAAGCCTGGCTTATTTGGTAAACTTGTTTTATGGAACAGGCCCCAGAAAATAAAATGGATTATTTTTAAACATGTAACCAAGCATACTATCGTGCCTTAATAGCAAATAAGATCAACTTTATAATGTGGAGAAGAAGGGAAATTTGATTACACTTTATTTTAAGGTGCAAATATAGATTTAATTGATATTTATCTACTACGTGTATTTACAGTATGGTGAGGAGGGAGATTTGGTTTAGTTGCATGCAATTACGCATCATTTATTGTTACTGTACTATTATTGTCACTGTAGTCAATCACTTTAATTAATTAAATAATCACCTTTATTTATATAGTGCTTTTAACAATATATATTGTGTCAAAGCACTGAAGAGTATCAAATTTGGAGAAAAGAGTGTCAGTAATGTCTAATGACAAGATTAAACACTCAATTTTCAGCTAAAGGCACTTCGTAATGGTATTTTATAGTACGTGCATGTAAAATGTGCGACACATACACCATAAAAAAACAAAGTGCCATCAGAAATTCCTCAAAAAGAGGTAAATAAAAAATTCTCTATATATTTTGTGGACTTTAAAAGCCATGTGTCCAATCAAACACTCTGGTATTTTAGAGCATGTTCATCCATCACTCAGTACTTGCTAGCCAAATTAGGCAGATGACAACATGGAAAGCTTGTGTGACAGGCCCTCATTCTGGAAACGCCAACTAAGCATGCGTTGTGTTGGTCCTCATGTTTTATACAGCAAATTATAAGCTGACATTATTAAAGTAATCACAGTTGATGATATATTCATATTCCACATGCTTATGCTTATGTATTTTTTTGACATTTGTACAAAATACTCTGTATCCTCCGTGTTTTCCAGCATGACTTCTATTTTCCATATTCACTGTAAAAGTACTTGTCAAGCAGCCATGATGTGAGACTGACACCTCCAGCTGACGCCCTCTAAAACACTTAGCCTCCATTTTCTGCCTTCCTCTCCTCTCTCTCCTGTCTGACTCAAAGCCCACTTCACAACCTCACATGTCTTTTCTTCCTCATCTTTTGGGGTTTTCTTACCCCGACAAATTCAAGCTCTTTTTATCTACATTTGCAGTTATACCTGTGCAAATTCTCCTTTTCTCCCCCGCACCTCTGAGGTACTAATCAAGCTGAATGAAATGAATTTGAAGCATTGCTGTATTTGTTTCAATAAAAAAATAATAATATTTAAAAGCTGCTCCAGATTCGCATTTTATTCAGGTTAATCATCACTGGAGTAAACTATATTTTAAAAATACATGAAAATGTGTTACTGATTTATGTTTTTACTGTATTTCTTGATCAAATAAAGGTAGTAGGTAAAATTGCAGGCTATTCAATATAAATGATGCATTGCATGCTTGTTTTACACAAACAAAATCAATTAAAGTGATTCTATCACACTAGACAACATGTATACTTCAGAACTTTTGATGTGTACTGCCTGGTCTCCCTGAAATTTCACTGTAAATGCCTTACTGCAAACAAAATGTAGCCTTTTGTTTCCTATTTTTTTAGAGAGATTTATTTTCTCTGGTTATTGAACCTGGAATATTCGTTTAAAGCTCCTTTGCACTAGCAGATCCATCCTGGGCATCGATCATCTAATAAGAGCATTCCTATCTCTGACGTACAGTAACATAATGGAAAAGGGCTAATAAAATTACACAGACAAATTTTAGACCGTGTTTCATCTCTCTGTCTGCCTGAGCACACAGACCTTTCTCTCCTTCTGTCCATTAAAGGAGACGTTTGTTTTGGCTCAAGTCACATTAGCTCTAACCAGAAATGGTCTAGTGTACTGTACCTGATCTTTCTGCCACTTAATGACAGGATATACTGTAGTATAAATGATGTTACCATTTTGAATTGTATTGTTGTTGCATTTGAAAGATGCTTAGGACAAAAGTGTCTTCTAAATGTAAATGTAACCTGAGAAACCAATTCTTAAAGATTGTGGAATATAACATAGTTTTGACTAATAATATGCATTGTATTATGACTATAATAACTTCAACAGACTAGCACATTCTGAGGTGCTTAGACTTTCTCCACAAACACAATAAGTTTCCATTTGTCCTGTTATAAACCGCAAGTAGGTCAGCATGATATTGGAGAAAGGTAAGTCTATTTAAGTGAAATCAGTTATGTGTGTATCTATGTTCCAATATTGTTTTGAGATCCAATCCAGCATTATAAGAAGGTCAGGTTAAAAAAGGATTACAAACTAAATCATTTGTCTAACACCTGTGCCAAAACTAGCAACTGTTTACACACCTTCACGCCGTTCAGTTTACCTGGAATGATGGGTTTCGTTGAACTACATGCAAAAAAAACATGATTTGCCAATTGTCATGGAAGTTTTGAAACCTTTTCTGCTCAGAGTAAAGCTAATCGAATTGGAATGAGGTAAATACAAAACACCCTGCAGAGTATGACGCACTAAGCCAGCAACACAAAGCCATTGAACAACAATGCAGTCACACTGCAGATGCACTCAACACACAGAGTCAGGCTCTTAAGAGCGTTATGGGAAGTGTCTGTGGCTGCTGATAATAGCCTTTTGCTCCCTTAGGAGTCATTTTAGCTTTACAGAGTGCCTTAACAAACAGAGAAGGACAACAGCAATTCTCAACGGTGTTTATATGGTGGCAAAAGCTACACGATCACATCAGAAACACGGAGATCACAGGTCAGATGCCATCAGACAACCAAAGGGCATCAGAGGTTCTTAACGACACCAAAAGTGAGGAGAAAATCTCATGTAAAAGAGACTGAGACAACTGTAATGGGCAAAATGTGTTTAATCACAACTTAAAACCCGCTAGCCCATTGCTATTGTGTTTTTCAGTCGGGTTACCATGAAAGTGCAAGAAGAGGTGACAAATAACAACTTAAGAGCTATGCTCTTATTTGCACTGACACAGAAAGCCTTATTTCATACAGCGTGCGATCACAACAGTGTCTCAGCAAGCACACTTGTAAAGATATTCGGCTGTCTTTAGTAAATGTCAACTGCAAGAAATCGTATGTGTATTATTATATTGGTTCTGTGCAATAAAGCTTAAAGAGACAGCAGCCTAAAAAACCTGCTGCTGTTAATTAAACAACTTCCAACAAAGAATAATCTCTACTTAATTTATACAGCATACACTATGTATTACATTTCTGTACTGGAAAACCAATTAGACCTGATTTTAATTGTAACTTTGTTATATATTTTTGCTGTGCTTAAAATGTTTGTCCTTTATTAGTTATTCACTGGGGCTTTTGACACTTTGAAATTGAAATAACTAAGTAATAATGATGACACTGATATATATATACAGTATATATATTTTAGAGGCAAAAACTAAATATTATTAATATTTATCAACAATTTTTTTACCCTCATTGGCACATTTAGACATAATCCTAGAATAATCCTAGAACTTCAAACAAGCAAATACAAATTGCTATTGTGGTAAAAAAAAAAAAAACAACAACATTATATTCTATGTAAACAAGACAACAACACAGTAACAAAAATCTAAATATTAGTAAACAAACTAATTAATTATAAATTAAAAAAAATATATAGGACGCGGTCAGTCTACTTCTTGTACTGTAGCACCGTTCTGGCCGGGCCGAGTATGGTTCTCGTATCTGACGTCCCTTCTAGACGGCTCCCCCTGGGAAATTCCGCTTAGGAGGGACCTCCTCTCGCAGGCAGGAGGGGCCATAGTGCTCCCTCGCCTGGACTTGTGGCGACTGAGAGTGTGGCCTCTGAGGGGGCGCAACTCATAGCCGCACGTCCCTCAACTGAGGTTGTTGGTACAGTGCTGGACTTCCTTCAGGCTAGATTCTCCACTGGGGTCACCCACTCCACTCTAAAGGTGTACGTGGCAGCATTATCAGTACCACGCCTCAATAAGTGGACATTCAGTGGGGAGAAACTCTCTGGTAATATATTTCCTCCGAGGTGCATTGAGGTTAAGGCCTCCAGCACGTTCTAGAGTTCCGTCAAGAGATCTGTCTGTGGTGTTGCAGGCCCTGTGTAGGCCACCCTTTGAGCCTATCGAGGAAATCTCAGATTACTTGCTCACTATCAAAACTGCGGTTTTGTTGGCTTTAGGCTCTCTGAGGAGAGTGGGGGACCTTTAGGCTCTCTCGGTGGCACCTTCCCACCTTGAGTTCGCCCCGGGCATGACTAAGGCTTTTCTATACCCCCGAGCAGGGTATAGCCCCAAGGTCCCGACGCTTACACCACAGCCAGTAGTGCTGCAAGCTTTTAACCCGCCTCCCTTCAGGGAGCCCGGCCAACAGGAGCGGAACTGCTTGTGCCCAGTACAAGTAGGACGGCCCTGTGGCACAGAACCGAGCAGCTTTTGTTCTGTTTTGGTCCTCCTAAGAAAGGGTTTCCAGCGATCAAACAGACCATAAGCAGGTGGATAGTAGATGCAATTAACCTATCTTACGAGTCCTCTGGTCTCCCACCTTTGTTGGGAGTCAGAGCTCATTCGACTCGTGGCATTGCGGCTTCCAAGGCCCGTATTTCATGAGTTCCCTTGGAGGAGATCTGTGCTGCGGCGGGGTGGTCCACCCCTCACACTTTCGTTCGGTTTTACGGCCTAGACATACGAACTTCTCCTGGTGCTGCTGTGCTTAGGGAGTAGGCACACACACCGGGCAAGATTTGAAAGTGCGGGAAAGTGGGCATCTCGTTCCCCATAGCGTCTTCTGGATGCGGCTTGAGTTCCTGAAGAGGAACGCCTCAGGTTACGACTGTAACCCTAGTCCCTTGAAGGAACGAGACGCCACGTCTAGCCAACCACACTTCTTGCATCTCTACCGACGTTTGCTTCATGACAAGGAGCTAAATACCGGTTTAAATGTTTGCACACACACACACACACAGAGTACGCTTGCTGAAATGACAATGAGCTAAATGCCGGTTTCACCCCATGTGCTTTAAACTTCCTGGCCGGTGACGTCACCCGCCTATGACGTCTTTCCATTTCATTGGTTTGATTCTACACACTGTTCAGAGACGTCACGATGCGGCGTCTCCTTCCTTCAAGGAACTAGGGTTACAGTCTTAACCTGAGACGTTTATAAAAAAATATATTTGTCTGCTAATAAAGTAAGTATTATGATAAAGTCTTCCTGAAAGTAAATATTTGAACTGTCTTTTTACTGTTGGCACATATATATGTTTCTTAAACCAAAAGATGACAGGTAGACCCACAGTAGTCTGTGAGTTATGAAGAAAAATATAAAATGAATAAATATATATATAAATGAAAAAAATATGAAAGAACTGTCCCTAGTCTCCCCTATGTGAAGATCAGAAGAGTCTGATCCCTCAAGTATTGAGTCACCTTTAGAGCAAAGCAGTATTGTGTGGTCTGTCTTTTATGACCAGCGGTGAGGTGGGTGTTTGCAGTCTTTGATCATTACTGGCTTAAATTAGGAATTATCTCACGCACATGACTTCACTGACAGTCTGCACGTGAGACTTCGTGCTAAGTGTCAGTCTCACTCATTTGTGCCCACATCTACACACACACACAGCATGGGTGTTTATCCACACGCTGAAGGACAGCAACAACTGCAGCTCAAAACGGGAAGTCCCTGTCTTTCTGTGGCCATTACACCACAGGCATGATCCAACTGAGATGATGGCAGCCAGTATGTAGGATTGAAGCTACCGCAGTGATGACAAATTGATGCATCACACCAGATATCTGAAACAGACCGAGACCTGTCCGATATGTTTATATCGACGCATTTCCCCAACATTCGTACATGCCTGAAACAGCACACATCCTCAAGCTTCATCAGTCTGTGCTGCAGGCTAAAGTCACCATGAATAAAAGATGAGGTAGATGGACCCTGTGTCTCACTATCTACTCAATCAACATGTAGTTCGCAGTCACAGCAAAAAGAGATACATTAAATAAGTCTGTAGCATTTCAAGACTCCCCAGATCTGCCTTTAAAAAACATGGAATACAAACACCTAGTGACTTGTTGTTTTAATAAAATAGTACCACATACCCTAGCAAAAGCATAGTTTTTTTTCCAATAGATCATTAAATGTATTTTTTAATAATTTTTTTTGTTTTATGCCTCCTAGGCTGCATTTATTTGATCAAAAACCGTAAAAATGGTGAAACTGTAAAATATTACTACTGCATTATAATTGTCTATTTTAGTAGCTTTTAAAATCTAATTTAATTCCTGTAATGGTAAAGCTGCCATTACTTCAGTATTTAATGTCACATTATAGCTTTGTTACTCAAGAAACATTTCTAATAATGCTTATATTTTTGTGGAAACTGTAATAATGCTTTGATGAATAGAAAGTGTTTTAAAAAACAGCATTTATTTAAAATAGAAACCTTTTATAACAAAAAAATGTATTCATTGAGACGTTTTAACAATTTAATACAACCTTGATAAATAAGATCATTAACAGTAGCTAAAAGAATTTGGATGATGGTGTATTACTGCATGTGATTTCATTACAGAAAGCATTACAAGAACCTCATTCTTCTAAACATGAGAGCATATGGAAGTAAACTGATGTATTGAAGAAAGCCAACATTCATTACAGCAAAACAGAGACTCGGTGTTGCCATCTTAATGTACTTATAGGCACAAAATTAACAGTGTTAATATAAAATGTGTCAAAGCAATGTTCCTTAATTCATAAATCACTTTACAACTACTTTATGACTCAAAGTGCTGAACAATTATAAAAAGTTGCAGGTCATCAACCGGAATTTAAAGTCGGAGCAATCTGATAATATAACATACGAACCACTATGCGTGAATGGGATTTGAAGAAAAAATACAAAACTACTCAAAGGACCAGAATATACTCAGCTCAAAACTATTTATTCAACTAGCGTAAGCTTCATGGTTCCTCAGTTAATCAGGGGGTCTGGGGCAAATGTTGCGTTTGCTCCAGTCTTATGAGTGTAGCATCATGGGAAAACACTGTGTGTGAATTCATTTGATTTTAAAGCTATGCTAATTAGCAGCGTTTAATTGGAAACAGAGGGAGTGCCATGTGTGGAATCTGACAAGTGGGAATACAAATGGAATAGAAAACCAACAATCTTTCCAGTCTAAAATCCTCTATAGAAAACACAAAGTTTTAACTCTAAACTCTAATAGGACGAGTTAAAAGGCGGATAAATGCACTTCTGCGATTACACATTCTATAGACGCTTTCAACGACAACAACATAAACAAACGTTACTGCGCGTGCATGCTTTTCTGGCTCTAGCTTAACCTCTCCGGTAGACATCCCAGTAGAATCAGTAACAACAGCTAAGTTACGTTTTTTTTTGATAACAAACAAAATATGTTTGCTACATAAATTAATAAGACAATTTATTAAAAATGCACACTCATTATCTGCCAGCAGGAGGTGCTTTAAGCAGGAGAAACGAGAGGTTTCCCCGGTAGCGACTGTAGACAAAGCAGCTCTGAGCTTACAAACGCTGCCTTATGTATAGGATGAAATGATTTTGTATATTTAATATATTTTGTTTTTAGCATTTTCCTTCCATTAAAAAGATGAAACACAGAAAAAATTTGATCACATAACATTTATTGCTTCCAAGTGCATTTTCTGCATAGCAAATATGAACGAAAAGTTTGCAGTATTGCAGTAAACAAGTAAACAAAAGAGTTGCAATCAGCAATGAAATAAAAACTGTTCCATAAACTAAAGTGCATTGCATGTATATGTTAGAGGGCGAGCCGCCCGAGCAAAGAGCCGCCAAAGACGAAAGAAGCGAGAGGTGTGAACCGCTGAAGATGAACGCAGCTGGATTACAACAGACTCCGCCCCTAGACCCTTATTCCTCGAACACTCCCTGACCTTCACGTCCCAGAAGCACACCGAGGACACCAGTTCCCCTTTTATTTTGGACACTTTTTTCCCCTTTTGGACACTTTCTTTTGATTATTTTGTTAATAAAAAGCCTCTTTGAGGCCTGACGCTGCGCCCACTGTGTCTGTTGTTGGTTCCTCGCATTACATTGGTAACATTACTAATGCCCCGTCGACTACTAAATTAGTTGTCGACGAATTTAGCCATCGACTATAAGTCGACCAGTCGACTAGTTGTTGCAGTCCTAGTCCACTCTCACATCACAAATAAAGTGGATACATACATTTTTCTGTAGTTGAATTTAAAATGACAAGCACTTAAAATTGTTATTTTGGATTAATCGTGATTATTCCTTTGATGGCATTGGTTATGAATCTGAAATGGAACAATAAGGCCCCGTTTGCACGACTCATTTTAAAGCGGCATTTAAAAATGTCTTTTTTACTGCGTTACTGTATCTCTGTATGACTACACTACCGAAAACGTGACACATGACCATTTGCACAGGTACAAACATAGGTAGATACCACATTATTTATGTGGTGGATGTGTCTGCATGCTTAGAGTGGTTGAATAAGGAATCTACGTAAGCATGTGTACAAAAACGACCATGATGTTATTGCTTACATGTGGCCGTCAAGAATACACAGAGCGAATGTGGGCAGCTACGGCATCAAACATTCAAACTATAACAAAGTCTGCAGCGTTTTCAAAAGTCGCCTTAAAATGCCAGAGTAATGCAAACAACAGACGTAACCATTGCAAAAGTAATGCGTTTTAAAACTAAAACACACTAGTGTAAACTGGGCCTATGATAAATCTCCTATAGCATTCAGTTCATATTGTGAAAATGGCTTAATGGTTGCACTTTAATCTAAAGAAAACAGCCTGGACCTACTCACGAGTTTCATGCTCCTATATAAAGATCTCTGAGTGACAGGTGAAGCCTCATATAGCAGTGACATGTGTTTCTAAGGATGCATATGCTGGTCTGCAATCTTCTCAGTTCGTCTGGTGTATTTTTAACACAAAGACATCTATAAAAATAATACTGCAAACATATTATACCAGCACAATTGCAGAGAATTCCTTAAAGTTTCTCACAGGGTAAACAATATCCATTACTTTTTGTGCCCTGTGTGATATCTCTATTGCAATTACAATTATCAGGTACCACATTTCTGCTACTATTCCAACACCTTTCAACTTATTTCTTGCATGAGTGAATCGTCTAACCTCAAGTCATGTTCAGCACACCACCATTGCAACAATATTCATCTTTCAACCAAGAGAACAAGAGCACAGTATGAAAATGTATTATACAGTTTGATTTGCTCAAGAGAGGGAGGCAGAAACCCAAAGATGACTCAATCTAAACCAAACTAAACCAAACCAAACGTGTGGTCACCCTTCAAGATCCTCAAATCTTTCTAACATCATAAACCTTAGAAAAGATGCCAGTGTGAAAAGGTGTAGACTGAAATATTGCAGGTCTTGAAAATGCAAGCAAGATAAAGAGGTCTCGAGCGAATGTGGGGTGTTTATTTCTCTCTACGGTTCCCTGAAGCCCTTTCATGCTTTTTAAAACACTGGTGAGTCAGATGTTTTTATTCTGGAGCCATCTTATGTGCTCAACACCCTAGCAAAACTACTGCCTCCAAGCTGTACCAAAAGATTAGGTAAGGCAATAGTGCCATGCTGTAAGTATTCAAATTTATTTCAAAATCAATACACATAACTGTATGAGCATGTTTTGTTTTATCACATCATCAGCAAAGCTCTGAGGTCATGCCACCTTTCTGCCATAAACCAGGATGGAATGAGATTACACTGACCATCATTACGGCTTTAATTAGATCAAGGACAAAAGCTCAGAGATACAGTGGCGTCATTTTGTGGTTTCAGGGCAAGAAAGGTCAATGAAACTCCAGCCACTTAAATAAATGCCACAACAAAACAATTGTATGTCCACTTCACTAAATTATAGCATATTTTATGAGGCTGTTTTGGAACAAGTAAACTGAATGGCAAAAATAGATTTAGCAAACAATATAATATTTACTGTAAAATTGTAAAAATGCTGCGGAAAAAAAACTGTTCATAGGTTAACGGTAAATCCCTGTACTAGAAAAACTATAAAACATCTAATCAGTCATGTAATTTTACAGTAAAATGCTGGTAATTCTACAGTTTTTACAAGTAAAAAGTACACATCAATGTTTAATTTACCGTCAAAAACTATTAACTGATATTCCTATAATTTCCTGTGTGACACTGCTGAAATAATCATGTTTTTTAAATAGTTTTTGCTATCAGTAAATAGGGCTTTATGTTACATACAGTGTGTTGTTTAATGAATGTTTACTGCGTTATTTAAGTGTCATGTGTAACCCTGACTGTGTTTTGATTCTTCACGTGGCTCTCTTTTATTACTATTATGGTGGTTGTCAGTATGTTAAAGGTACAAAGGGGCATTGACTTACTGGTTTTCATTTAAATTCTTTTGTTTGCATGCAACTTACAGTTTAATACTGAATTCTGTACTGTAAAAAAAAAAAAAAAAAAAAAAAAAAGTTAATTAAAAAAATTAAATTTAATTTTTAATTAAATAAAAAACAT
>JAUCNO010001888.1:6396996-6434563 GCA_032353835.1 Enteromius viviparus
ATATAATATAATATAATATAATATAATATAATATAATATAATATAATATAATATAATATAATATAATATAATATAAGGGAATAGTTCAGTCAAAAGTGAAAATAATATTTTATAAATTAATTAATATTAACAGGTTCCAACTGCATTTTTCAAAGCTACTGATGAAAAAATAATTTATTAACCCAAATTTATTATAATTGATAATATTGATAATATTTATTAAATAAATATTATCAATATTATCAAGTACAATAAATTTGGGTTAATAAATTATTTTTTGATATATTGATTTATTGATAATAAATTGAAGTTTGTCCAGGTTGAACATTATTTTGAATTAATTAATCTAAATTTTAAAGAGCTATTGTTGAAACAATGTAAAACCAGAACATTATAAAATATAAAACCTGTTTGAAACATATCTTTATACTGTTATTCTTTATGCTTTGCATTATTCTTCATTACTTTCTCAATGGAACAAAAAATTACTATTAGTAAAGCAATAGTTCATAGCCTTCCAATGAAGTTTAAAAATAGTAAAACGAATTAACCTAAAAAGCAAAATACAAAACTGATGAACTATTCTTTTAATTTTCTGTACACCATTTCAAGTGGAGATTAGAGCAACAAAAAGCTTCTGCGGTGACACATAAAAGTGCAACACCAGAGGTTTGTTAAAACCACCCACTCACTAAAGGTCAATGAGAACCTAAGCACAAAGTAAACAAGATGCTTTTAAGAAAATTAAAATCACTGGATCATCGTTAAGTGTTGATGCAAACGCAGTTAAAAAGAAAGGATAACTGTCTGGAAGTGGAGAGGAAATGAGCTTTCTAGCGATGCAGAATGTCGCCAATAGCAGATTGGAAAAGCAATAAGGTTTCAGTGCAGCCTCAGGGATGCTTCAACTCATCAGAATCACTACACAAAAGAGAATAAATGCATATTAACTCAAGTTTATTCCAATGCACTGAATTAGTCTTTTTGCATCCAGAATTGATTCATCTCCACCTACGAGCGATGCAACAACACAACCGCTCAGCTGGACAAAGAAAAGCTGGTGATGACTGAGGGAGGCACAGCTGTGTGCTTTGTTAAAGAGAGCGACAAAACGCACCTCAGCATGTGTTCACATGTACGATTTTAAGGGTGATTGTGCCTAGATGACCTTTTATATAAAATCAGCTACTGAGGACTGTTATTACTTCCCCTCCATCATACTCTTTGTAAACGGTGAAATTGCATTTCACCTACCACAAAAGAAAAAAACAATATTCAACCGCTCTAGTAATTTTCCATGAGTCATACTTACTGATGACAAGTTAATAACTTTGTCACTCTGCGAGGGTCCATTAGCAAAACAAGAGAAATCCTTTGAAATCCCTGCAGTTTATCGGGAATTATATTTCCATTTGAATTCAAATATAAATGATGTTTGAGACCTTTCATTACACAAATGCTGAGCATTTGTATGGACATTTTGACCTCTGGGGCCAATGGAAAGTTGTGCATACTCAACAGAACGCTCTCCTTTCAATGCAATTATTGCTAAGCTTGTGGGCTAAAGCCAAAACCTACACCATGCTGCGTACCCCCCTAAAAGCAAATGCGAACGGTTTGAGACTTTGCATTGAGAAAGCCACTAGATTAAAGCAAATGTCATATATATTCATTAACACATCAGACTGTAAGCTAATGAACTTGAGAAGCACTTGAAAAAAAGCTAGGTTTCCAATAAAAACCAACAGTAAAGACGTCAAGTGACGAGAAAATAAAGGTAGCTCTCTTCAACAAGATGATAAAGCTGTACATTTTGATGTTTCTGTCTAGATGTACTTTTCTCTCTGTACAGCACTACCATACCATACCGTTTTTTCCACTTCAGCAGTTTGAAACATCCATATTAGAAAAAGCCCTCCATAATGCACAGAGCAATTACAGGTGAAATGTTCCCTGAAGAGACAGAGACAGCAGGCACTTTGCGAGATAACTATTTGCTGAGGATGAATATAAGTACTCTTAGTTTGGGAGTCAGCTGAAGCAGACCAGAAATATACATTGCTGTTGCGTGTTTACCAATTTAAAGACTTAGGGTGGGTTGCACCAATAACGATTTACACCATAAAAGGGTTTGTTTATCCAGGTTTTATTGTAATTCAAGAACCACTTAAATCTGAACATGGCTTAACAAATCAGTCATTAAAGAAATAAATAAAATCAAACCTTTAAACTGTGATTAAATTTGATTGTCTGTGCCATTATTGATTCACCATAAATGCAATTGCAAGAAGTACAAGTAGTAAAGAGATTTTTAAAGAAAAAAAAAGCATACTATTGCAACAGTTATCAAAGTGACATCCAGAGGTCATATTAATGAATGCTCAGGATTAAAGCCATACAGTACAATGGTTGAAGGTTGAAATACAAACAAGTAATAAATGTACCATAAATCTTAGTCCTTGTTAGTGCAACCCACTGTGAAATACTTGTTTGCTATGTTTAAACATGATGGTCCCTAATTAAAGCCAGCCTGGTGTCTTGCCTCACGATCTAAATCAGTAACGATTCTCAGAGAGCACCGACTATTTCAAAGCCAGCTATTTTTAACATTCATGTAATGACAGTATTTTACAATTGTAAACCAGTTAAAAACATACTCTCCCCCTGATTCAGACTGACTCTAATTGAATAAGGTCTAGGCAAAAGTCCTGTGCTGAAGGCCTATATATAGCTGTGATGTCTTCCTGTGTAACCGGAGAATGAGTGGCCTATTAACATCACAAAAATCTGAAGCCTGGCACATTCCACTGTCAGAAATAACCAGAGGAGTAGAGATGGTCCTTCAGGCCAGGCAGACAGGAGAGACATTGAAAGACAGAGACGTAGGGGAAAAAACTTAAGAAACGCAGAGATAAGAATGGAAAGGAAAAAGCAGAGATTTATAGACTGGGAACGGTCAGAATGACAAAGAAGTAAAACAAAACAATACAGAATCCAAAAATATCGAAAAGAAAGAAAAGGGAGGATAACAATCGATAGGAAGAGGCAGAAATAAAGACAAAAAAAGAAAAGCGAAAGAGAAAGACATATGGCATTTAGCTGAGTGACAAGACAGGTGTAAACACCACAAGTTGTCCAGAGGATTGACACATGCATCATGACTACAGACGTCATAGACACATACTCTAGATTAGTGGGTCTTAACTGCTTTATTTACTGGACATTAAAAATTGTTTGACATACAAAAATGTATTAAAAAATGCACTTAAAATGACTATGAATTATATTATATTAAATAACAAATTAGCATGACATAAGCATATTAAGAAAAAAAGATTGTATTATTAATGCACTAAAAGTATTTTGGTATCATACCTATGCACAGTAATATGGTTATCTTTTATTAGATTGCGATCCATTGAGGACGACCACTGCCTTAGAACAGTTTTCAACCTTTACACGCCCAGATTCTCAAGACATTAAAAAGGTGTTAAAAGTAGCCACAATGTATGCCTTAAACATAATATCTTCCTCATAAATCCGTCTTGAGTACACTCTGGGACCTCCAGGTGTCCAGAGACTGTAGGTTGAAAGTCATGTGACTACAAAAACTAATGGAGTCCATTGAGATGCAATAAACCCAATCTCAATCATCAAACGTCAATCATTACCATTAAATGCAGAAAACAAAAACCATACAACAATCCTGCATTTAATGAGAATGCTTCGAGTACAGTAGAGGTGAAAGTTTGACCTGGCTACATAAAGCACCTACACTGTTTCTGTTGATGGAGTGCAAATGAGAAAGCCAAATCCAGTGAGAGTCATAAAAGGCGCAAGCATTGCTGCCACTTTGGTGATGAATGTTAGTGGCAACCATAACACTGTCAGAATGATGCTCTCTGACGTGGCCAGTTCAGCACTGTAACTGTGAAGCACAACAAGGAGACAAAGCCAATCCATCTTAACAATCCGGACGCCATCACCTCTCATCACAGCACAGACCCAAAACCAATAAATTAACTCTGAACAGCCAGAATATTATACCGCATATTCCTTTCTAACATAATTACCATTGAAGTATGAAGATACAACTGACTATTATTTTCTAGTATTATTTTCTGAAATTTCATGATGTATGTGTGATGATTTTGTTGGTTAGATCAAATGAAGCATTATTACAAATATTGCAACTGTTGACTTTTACTTTTACTTCAGTGACTCTTGCATATACATAGAACACCAATTTCTATGCAAAAATGCAAACATGAAAATAATGTACCTATACTGCCTAGCCCTATTGTTCTACTTGACATATATTCTCTGGGACTCTGTGGACATTACTACCAAAATAAATTTTAGACATTTTAGAAAACAATATCGGCTACATTTCTGCCCAAAGGTAATTGCAAAGAGCACATGAAACCTCCTCTTCATTCCAGGGTTAGTAAGAAGGCGAAGTGCTTATTTAAAACCTTCAGAGGAGAAGACGAAGCACCCTGACTTGGATGAGGGGGCGGTAATTTCACAGCTCTACTTTGGGACGGGTGAGTTTGTCTCAGCCCATCAGCTGCCCCCATCATTCCACCCTCGCCCAAACAGGTCCTTGAGGTAACTGCCACAATGGATCCCCAACCAAACAAAGTGACTGAAGAAAGAGGGGTGGCTGTTTTATTTTCTTTAACTGGATTAGTCTTCATTTTATGAGACACGTCAGAGGGATGTGTTACTCCTTTAGCAAGTTATCACAGATCATGTTTTGATGCACAAGAACGTCTGCTATCCACCTTTTCTTCTGAAGACTAACTCGATAATAAGCTACATAAGCTTGATAATCAAGCACAGTGTTCTTATGTTAGGGGCCTTATGTTCCAGTCAGTGCTACAAGGCTTTACGTAATCGAGTTTAAGCGATATTAAACATGTTATATTAACATTGCTTCTTTTATAGTTACCTTCACCCAAATCCAAAACGGCAAGGACAGCACTGCTTCTGGCCTCTCCAAGATGGTTGGTGGCGATGCAGGTATAGAGGCCAGCATCACTGGGTTTGCAGTCCCTGATCCACAGGCCTCCGTATTCCTGGTTATCCATGTTGAGCTGGTCATCATTGTGGTACCAGTAGAGGGTCGGTTGTGGGTCTCCAGCCACAGCTACTTTTAGGCGGATATCACAGCCGGTACCTACCGCAGCGTTCCTCATCTTCCGGATGAACACCGGAGGAGTTGGTGTTGGGTAGACAGAAGAGTCTGGTACGACCTGATTTGAACTAACTTTTGCCCGTTTTGATGGTATCCTGGGACTTAAAGGAGCCTTTCCTCCTGATTCTTCATCAGCACCCTTCTTCAGGGTCATGTGAACCTCAGCTTTCCTCATGATCCAGACTGATACACGCTTTACCAAACCGACTGAAGCTTTAAAGTATGTCAAATATCTCTACTGCACAATAAATTATCCAAAAATAAAACTATTTTTCATAATTTGGATAGTTTTGATATGGTAAACATATTCCAAACATTCAAGCAGACATCATCTAACGCAAGAATCCACTCCAGGTTATTAAGACCAGATAAATGCAACACTTACTTATCATTTGACTTCTTAGAAAAGTGGCAATCTCTACCTGCATTAACAGAAGACCTATTGAAAGGCCTTCAGGCACGTAGAAATGTCAATAAAAAAGTATGTAGAAGTTTCCCACAGGTTTTCTGCATTAGAAATGGGTTGGAATATGTTTCTCACATCCTTGAGATGTCCAATTAGAGAAGCTGAAAACAAAATATTTAATCTTTCTCCAATTAGGCGAGTGTAGCTTGCGCCTGTACTCCTGGCTGGATGGTATTTTTAGAGCGAGTCCCTGAGGATCATATTGCATTAGCAGCTACCCCTGTTGCCTTTTGGAAGATTTGGCCTCAGCTTTTCACCCTCAGATTCAGGTCTCCTAGTTCTTCGTGATCTAAAGGGAAAAAAAGACCGCTGGATCCTTTAGTTGATCACTCAATTGCTGGATTTCCAATGGGTTTCCAACTCTATGCCTGTGGTGCCCAGACTTCGTCCCCTTGCCCTCCAAGTTAAGCGGTCTCACTCATGACAGCCCCCTCCCTCCACTCGCATGTCCCCCTGGGGAAGTGACAGACAAGTCCCACTAAGTCATCAAGGAACAGCTGTACCCTGATAGGTCAAATTTTTTGGACAGCCCGGATGCTTTGGCCCAGCCCCTCATCTTCACCCCCTGGAACTCACAGCCAATCACAAGCTTCAGAGAATGTGACACGGGGGCCCAGTGAGGGAGGGGTTCAGAATAAAGCTCTGATTCATGTGTCAAAGATAGCTGCTGAGTAAGAATCGACATCGTCACCACCATCAGTTTCAGTCTTGGCAGTAGGATTTGTAAAAAAAAACAAAACAGAAAATAACATGATTCAGCTCTCAAGCCTCAAGGATGAATGTCATTTTTTAAACAACCCTCAGGACAAAATATATTGATTTTTGATTATCTCAGCAGCGATGGAAATAGTTATCAGGATTGAATAATTATATACAATCAACGCAGCAATATATAGCAAATTCCCTGCAAAAGACCCTGAGGACCAAACAAAAGACTCAAATAAACAACAGCTGCTACATAGATTGCCCTCTGCTGGACACTATGTATACATGCACGCTTTTATGTTTCTACATAATGAACACAACTACAATATAAGTGTAGTGGTTGACTACTTCAATAATTGTACAAAGAACTATGTTATTTTATGTATATATATATACCTAAAGCAACTTTAACATATTAATGACTACTTTAAAAACAGCAAAAACATAAATGCTGGTGATAAACAATAATTTATTTACATTTAAATAAAATATTATTGAAACCTAAGATTTTAGAATTGTTCCACATGTTCAAATAGGTAGCAAATTAATAATAATGTAAACTAATAATAAAATACATATATTTAACAAACTCATTTCACATATTTAGTTATTTATTTTAATTTCACTAAATAGAAAACATAAAAAATGTCCACTATCCACTGACAATGATGCCTGTAGGTTTTAGATATAGTGTATATATAGATCTTTATATATAAGAATTGAATATTGTTAATTCAGCGGCAATTAAATGCCTATGTAATTAATTTAAAAAGGTCAAACACTGAGCGATCAGTCAGCATTGATGATATATTATTCAATCAGAACTAATGAATTAAATGTGTACAGTAAACATCAAGTTCATAACTCAAAATGTATCCAATGATAAAACATGTATGTGCAAGTATAAGGGCTATTTATGCAGATTTCTGCAACAATTGTCACAGCTTGAATGTTTTCCCTCTGATACGTTTAACACCAGCAGAGCGTTCACAAACTGCCAACCCTTCAACAGCATTCAACAGATGACTGATGTTCATTTTCCCTACTTTACAATGAGATCATAAACAAGTTAAAGGATTTCAGAGGGTTGAATTTTATGCGAAGCATGTGCCTTCTCCTTGGAACCCCCTTTGAAAGGAAAATCCTCTCTGCAGTTTGTCCTGCAGGACCCAGTTGTCATAGAAACAGCATCGCTCTCTGGACTGCTGGATTGAGAGCAAATGTGTGGATGGTGCATAGGTCTCTGAGTGAGTGGGAGGGAACAGGGGAGGCAGATACAACACTTTACTATTCTAACACAATAGGGGAGATAGCAGATGTTTCAGCTGGACACTGTTTAAGGGGCTAAAATGATTGGAAAAGGCGTGGATGAATGGCAGGCATGGCGACACTGGTGACAAGAATGATGGCGTTAATGGACAACAATGAATAGAAGAGTTACACTTACGTGTGGTCGAGTCTCACTTAAAGCTGGAAGGAGAGCGCTGTGATGCTGTGATGAGTGGAGCGTCTGGTGTGTGTGTGTAAAACATCGCCCCCTGCTGGTAGAAACAATACCCTCATAATTAGGGTGTTTCCTCAGTGATGTCACTAAGGATAGAAGCTGCCCACTGGTGAACACATTTCTCATATTCAGCTCAAATAAATCAGCAGTAAGATATACTGATTCCCAAAACAAGACTAACAATGACCAAATATAAGCCAAGCTTTGTCAATACTCGAGTTTCCTAAAATAAATAATAGGACAAGCAAAATCAGGATTTAAGACTTCATGGTTATTAACTAAAACCTTTATAAATTAATAAATCTATTACTTGAAATAAAATAAACAAAATCAAATTTTGTTTCAACATTTCATTTTAACTTGATATTCTAAAAGAATTAAACTGAAAAAAATGAAATACTTTACAGACAGATATAAAAAAAAATAGCTGTAAAAATTAGAATAAAACTACTAAAACTCTAAAATTAAAATAATAAAAAATAATGTTGATGATTCAAAACAAAAAAACTGCAAGACATTTATTCTTAAAAAACAAGTACTGTATAGATAAATATCAAATCCACTAAAAATATAATGATCACAATATGAGTTATGGTGTGTATAAATCTTATTCAGCTCAAAAATACCTCATAGACCTCATAGACATAGATTGTGTGTACAAACATACATAAACTTTCCCATAATCTAGCAGTTTTATTAGTGGTCATTATGAAATTGAATAGTGTTTATGAAGCTTACATCAGAACAATAAAAACATTTTTAAAAAAGAATTGTTTAATTGTTGCTTAACAATTTTATCACAAGCACAATAAAGTCAGCTTTCAGTAAAAACTACTCTAATTCAGATAAAACTGTATCAGTTTAGACTCAAACTAGAGAAGCACTAATAATAGTTTTGACACATTTAATCAGTACACCAATTTGTAAGATATAATATGCATTCGTTATCAAAGGCAACTATTTATTTCGTTTTACATCAGCCTACATAATCGGAGTGCATGGCTTATGGCTGCTTTTCTTTTTGGTTGCATTAGCCTTATTGCCTATGTAAGCTTAGCATTACTCATATTAGATGGTATGCATACAGTATCACCATCAAGGCCGTTTAGGAGAGTGCAGGTTTACACCTTGAAATTGTTTTCAAAGCAAAAAAGCACTTCATGTTGAGCAAATAATGAAAGTAAAATGCCCTTTTGAATAGAAAGGTGTGCACCTTGTCTCATACAGGTGCACACACAATAATATAACCATATAGCATATGTGTCAGTATGTGTGTAGCTGTGTAAAGATGACAAAAAATCTAATCCCTGGCTTATGAAAATCCATTCAAGACTCTCCAGTAGCATTATAAATACCACTTGGATCCAGGCAGTTAACTACAATTATATGGAGTCCTGAAGAAGGTAAACTGTAAACTGTAATGTATAAAAATGCTGGTAACCCGTTTAAATTAATATTACGTAGTTCAAAGCAATGCAATATTTGATTTTAAACTAATAGCATGCATTGTACTGTATTGTATCCATTCATCCTGCTTGTATGACGGGTAATATTTATTTTTGTCTACAGCTTTGTGCATTCATGCAAATTATGTACATTATGTATGCCTACATTTAAAGACATCAATCCTACTGTGCCATTTTTAAATAAACGTATGGTAAAAGTGATTAAAACCCTTTTAAGTCTCGTTTCATTGAGTCGTTATTTCAGAGTTAACGATTTAAAGATTATTTTTTACCTTGTTAAGATTTGTTGAACGTTTTCGAGGATGAAGTAATGTCTAATTTGCTTTCCATGTTGGCGTTAGCCTAACTTTATTGACTTTCAAGGTGTATTTGCGCCTAATTGCGTTCGCGTGACAGGACCTTAGGCCTGACGTCGACTCTCCGTTCATTCAGATGAACCGATTCCTTCTCTTCGGTCTCTCATATCTAGAGTAGGAAATTATGATTCATCTCGGTGTACCAGTTCCTCGTATTCGGTTCTCTTGTTCATGTAGCTACGAGAAGTATCGATTTTAGAGAATCAGTTTCGGGCAGTTCATGAAAAAAAACATAATTGAGTCCTAATGGCTTGTGTTAAACAATTTCTATTTGTGTGGCGGAATATTTAATTAAAGCTGCTGTTAAATGCATGAACACTGTATTGTATGTTTATGTAATTCACTTTAGACGTTTGCTGTCTGTCTTTCTGATTTACGGTGTTTGTGGCAGAAAAATACGAGACAGATTGCAAAATAACTGCTGAATGTATTGAGTTTTTTTTTTACATTTACATGGTTAATTTAAGTATTTTTTTAAAGGGGCCGCGACTTAATTTGGTCAGTTTTTCATTTATTTTCAACTTTAGTAAGCCCCAGTAGATGTCACTGTTTTATCAAAATCTCTAAAGCTGGCTCACGTTGCATGAGTTCAAAATAAATAGGTTGGCTATCATTTCTAACCAGAAAATAAATTGATAATAAATAGAAATCAAATAAGTGGTTAATAGAAAAAGAATTTTACTCCAACTAGATGTTAGTATGAACTATATTAAACTATATTTTGATTAATTAAAAAATATACTTTTTAAAAATATAATTTGACTGATCTTAGACATGGCATCATCTATGATATTCGGAATAACTTTAAATCTACAACACAATGTCAGGAACTGAAGAACGAAAGGGGGTGTCACGGTTGCTAATGACATCAGTGGAAATGAAGGCAGTGCCACAAACACACTGGCGCTGCGCACATCGCAGGCAGGTGAGAGACTGACGTCAGGTCGGATGTAAACGGCTGTACAATAAACCTGCTCCTTTTCTCTACCGGAAAACATCGCTGTATTTGGATTGTTCATAGAAAGTGAGCGAAAATTCAGGATGGTGATAAAATGATGGATGGACGGAGAGAGCAGTCAGTTGAAGGGATCGCCCTCCTTCAACGCCAGACGGTGAAATAACACAAACTTCCACACAACAACCGGGTAAGTGAGCCACCACCGCTGCCTAGTTTATACTGTAACACTGTATAAGAAACATAATGCATGATCAGTTGTGTTTGTAAATACATGTATGCACTGTTAATACAGGCTAGGCTGTGTGTTACGAGTTTCAGACAGGGACTACACCCTGTGAAGTTTATTATGATGTTACCGTTCTTCAACACTGACTGTACTTCATTTTCATTCCACAGCACAATGATCACCACCTCTTAACTGAAATCCTAAGAATGTAGTTTTTACTAATGCTAGCCTATCTGATATTTAACATTATGTTAACTTGATGTGCAATTATATTTATTGTTAATTATTGTTAATCATAGGCAGCTACTGAACTGATTTTTTCATCAGATTGTTTGCATTCTTATATAAACTTAGATTTACAATAAGGTAAAAAAAATCTATTAGTCTAACTTAAAAAAAACGTAGTGACTGTATTAGAAGGTTTAATTATTTATAGGTTTAATGCACTAAAGTAAGCAATACTCTACATAATATTAAACATTAAAATGTATCAGTATTCCTAAGGACTAAATAGACTCCAATGCAAGTTATATGCATGTGTGAATAGAAAAATAGACAGCTTTAACACGTAAACAACAGCAGTGTGGATTATGAGCTATGACATCACAAAGAAAAAAATACAGGCAGTTTATTTATCTACCCTTTTTATTTTAGTTTTGAGATAATGTCCCATTATTCTCAATGAACAATGTTAATGGACACTTTGCATTTGTTATTTTGTTGTTGTCTTTGTTTTTCTGAGCCAGTCACCTGATCCATAAATGCAAGGTACCTAATCAGAACTGCAGGAAAATGACATCATAACCATGCTGATTGGCTGAGCAAGAGATCTCTTCATGGTCATGTAATATGGCGGCAGACAAAGAAAAAAAAGCCATTAGCCATAAACCATCAAAATATGTACTGTAAAAGTGGAAAATATTTTGCTAGCAAAAAAATAAAAAATTATTCAGTGTAAAAGATGCTTTTAGGTTATTCAAGGTAATTTTACTGGATTTATCAGCTAAACGAAAAAAGAAAAGAAAAAAAAAACAGCGACCCAACATTCAAGAATTGCTAGTTAAAGCTACAATGTGAAGACATTATCCAATGTCCTTAACAGATATTTATGTCTATTTCACAGAAATGGCGAGTGATCGGGTGGCTATCCTTACGGATGATGAGGAGGACCAGAAGAGGAAATATGTTCTGTCTGAACCATTTAACACTCTTTCCCTGGGGCAAGTGGCAAACACTAGACCATCCGGTCAAACAGGACCAGCTGCCCCCACTGACACACTCCCTTCTCAGCCCTCTCAGAATATGGACTGCACAGAGAGGTGCTGTGCACGAATAGACAATCATCTCTTGATTTCCAAGGTCTTTTATTTCTTCTTTTACTCTGCATATGGCTCTTTACACCCCCTGCTTGCGGTGTACTACAAGCAGCTGGGAATGACACCCAGCCAGAGTGGCCTGCTCGTCGGGATCCGTTATTTTATAGAGTTCTGCAGTGCCCCTTTCTGGGGAGTAGTGGCGGACCGCTTCAAGAAAGGGAAGGCAGTTTTGTTGTTTTCTGTACTCTGCTGGGTGGTTTTTAACTGCGGTATCGGCTTTGTCAAGCCGGCAGCTATGACCTGTGTCAGTAAGGACCCTACTGTTGAAACACCAAGCAATTTAACAAACTATACACAGGCTGGTAACCATACCAGACAAAGAAGATACTTGATTGAGGATAAGTACTCCGCTCCTCCACTTTCTCAGCCAAGATTAGATGAATACGAACCTCTCTCTAGATACATTCGAAGTACAAATGTAAATACCACGAGCAGTCCCTCTATAAACTCCACAGAGAGTCCTGTTGGCATTTCTGTGCCATCTAACTCGGCAACGGCGTTGCCACGTACCTCGACAGCCACATCAAACTCTACCTCGACAACTGAAACACAAGCTACCACTGCCAAACTCAAAGAGTATTCTATAGTCTTTAATAAGGACCAAGTAGATACTATATTTCTCTTGATCCTCTTGGTCATTATCATAGGTGAGTTCTTCAGCGCCCCGGCTGTGACCATCGTGGACACCGTCACTCTTCAGTACTTGGGAAAACACAGAGATCGTTATGGACTCCAGAGGATGTGGGGATCTCTGGGTTGGGGTATCGCTATGCTGTCAGTGGGCATTTGGATCGACCACACGCACATCACAATCTTCATCCAGGGCTCGGGGTGTGCTCTACCCATCTTCAAGAACTACCAAATTGCGTTTATAGTTTTTGGCGTCCTCATGACCTCAGCGCTGATAGTGGCCACGCAGTTCCACTTCGACAACAGGGTTTATCAGTCAGATGAGGAAGAGGACAAGAAGGACAATGTGGAAATACCTCAAGTCAGTCAGGAAGTCTCGTCTCCAGAGTCCAGCCCAGATGATGCACCTGTTTGCCCAGAGAGCAACCTGCAGCCTTTTCCCTTCAAAGAACTCTTCCGGATCATTTGTGGTGTCCGCTATGGAACAGTTCTCTTTGTGGCCTGGTTCATGGGGTTTGGTTACGGTTTCGTGTTCACCTTCCTCTACTGGCATCTTGAGGACCTCAAGGGCACCACCACTCTTTTTGGCATCTGCTCGGTGCTCAGTCACGTGTCCGAGCTGGCCGCTTATTTCACCAGCCACAAACTCATTGAGCTTGTTGGACACATCAGGTGGGAACCTAATTGTGTGAAATATATGGCATGTTTTATACTAACCTGCACTTATTGAGAGTTTTTCCTGATTAGAAAATAGGATTTTTTAATTTAGGCACATTATTGACATTTAGAAGTCCTATTTGATTTGTTTAAAGGAGGGTTTGCATGTGCTGGGACAGTTTAGTCCACTTCCAATGGCCGAGGCTTCTCCTGTTATTCGGAACATTCACACTGAAAGCAATTTGTAGAAACCATGAGTCATTCAGTTTCTGTGAGAGTAGACAATTGAGCAATTAAGTAGAAAATTGTGCACACTTCATCTTTTATGCAAATGAGAAGTGACAGCTACCATGTTCTACCATCACCTGATAGAGTTGGATAAGGTCAGATTAGAGCCAGCTCACACAGAAAGCATTTTTGTGATCTATTCTGCTGCTTTTAATTGTTTTTCTAAGTAAACAAGCATTAGATGACGTCTTTAACTGATGCAATGGCTATATAGATATTCCAGTCCTCGTGAACGCCCCTGTATGTTGCCAGGTATGTTCTTTCTTTAAACCATACCCAAGCAAAAAATTACTCAGTTAAGCATTTAAATTGTTGTCCAAAAATTGGGGAGGATAAACGAACTGCTTGGTTGCAGTTTTACCAGAAAATATATTAATTAATGTCAGTAAAAATCTATAAATATATTTCTGTGTTTATTATTTTTATAATTAATAGTGTTATTTATATTTGTAGTAAATTAGCTGTTCTTTTTGGAATTTGGTTACAATTCATAGTCCACTTTAAACTTTCTACTAACTATTAGTAACTAAATCTCATTCATTTGCAACTACATGTCTACTAACTCTCAGAGTAGATTGTAAAAAAAAAAAAACTTAAGATAATTTTAATTTAAAGTGCATGGAAATACATTTACTTATGTTGTCAATACATTCTGATTGCTTTAAAATATTGCTTGGGTTTCACTAGATTTACGGATTAAATGATATTTAGTTGAACAGTGTGCTTTGCACATTTGGTCTGTGATGTACACAAAAGCTTAACACTCATATATGTTTAGGGTTTAGCAAATCTTTGTTTGGGCGGAGCCAACCAATTTATTTTAGTATGGTAGTTTGTGTATTTTGGACCTGTTCCCAAGCACCACCTTCACGCAATGGTTATCATATCCTGGTTGCTTAATATTTTATGAGAACATCTGTTCAGGAGTAATGTATATGCACTTATTTATTGTCCCATGTCTTTGTTAGCACATATATACTAGCATAATTGTGCCATAGTGGTGTACATTAGAAACCACTACACTTTACAGTGAAAGTCCAAAGGTTGTTTAATGTGTCTGTTAGTATTGTTGACTTTGGCTCTAAGAGGGCACTGCCTAGCCTGGGCACACAATGTACAACCAAGAAGCAGGCCACCCTTTTCCAGGATGTTTACTATGTGTATGTGGGCACTGGTAAACAGGCACATGGAAAGGTCTGCTCACATCCTCATCCATCTGCTTTGTGGTATTTCTCAAGTGTGTGGTATTTCCCAGAGCACCGGCTCATCCCAGTGAACGAGATGAATCACCTTGAGATAGCTGAAGTTGTACCGGTAGCTCAGTCTTTGCATTTTTAGTGACGTTAACTGGCGTTAGAAGATGTTTTGTGATACAGAACCCTCAAACGACACAGTTTCACTGACCACCGAAACTGGTATTTTGTCGACAGACGCTGTTTTGTGGAAAGCTGATTAGTTTGCAGCAAACTGCATCTGCAGGTTTAGCGATTCTGCTGCGTAACAGAACTCCAGCGCTATACAATACTTGATTTTTGACTAGCTTAAGCCTTGTCTGTGAAACTGGGGGTATATCTCATAACTGTTTTTTCTCACAGTTTAACTTAACTCAATATGATTTAATAGCTTACAGTTTATAAATTTATCCCAGCGTAATGTGAATTGACTTTTCTCACTGTGATTATATATCTCATAGATTTAATTTTATATTAAGATTAACATTTTATATACCATATATAAAAAACAATTTGCCACATTTTGAGTACAAATTAGTAATAAATTCTTGTATTCTACATTTTGAAACGAGACCAAGATGTTTTGTTCATCCATGTGATACCGTCCGTTTAGTCTCTGTAGTCTTTGTTAAGTGGCCTATTTTCAGTCATGACTGTGGAGAGGCCTGTAACTTCATCCTGCCATTAGTCCCATCACACATTGTCTAGGCTTTCCAGCATTGATCCACTGAGCTTGCTTCTTTTGTGGATCAATTCTAAAGCTTTCTAAAGGCAAAGGGTGTGGCGGAGCCGACATAGTTCACAGTGAAATGTTCTCTATAGTTTGTAGAGTCAACATTTGCATGACTATCTCCCAGAGCTGCTTTTTGCATGTTGTTGCTGGGAGAAAGCAGTTTAAAAGCTGCTGTTTAAAGGTTTTTGTGTAGTTTTTTGGGGTGTTAGTATGCTTAAAATGTATACAAGTGTAAGTAAGCCATTTGTAGGTTGGTACCCCCAAAATGCGAAGCAAAACATTTCTCTGTTTGAGCTTTCTGATCAACTTGACAGCAGAGATGCTGACTTAACCAATGGCATGAGATTGGGGCGTGGCTATGTGTTTATTTAAGCAGTGGTGGACTTTTATTTTGACGGCTTGCCATGAATACCTTTAAAGTTCTGCGTGAACATGATATGATGATAGATTTTCTCAAATGAAATGGTCAAATGCTCTATTTATGACCTCATTTACTGAGACGCAAGACATTAATATCACCAAAAGCATCACACGCACGCCATTATACTGGTAAACAAAACCGCGCATCTGCAGCATACGTTAACACAGAGATATTCATATTTTTTGCTGTTAAATAATAACAAATACTATTGAAAGCGGGAGTGTGCAGCAGAACTGTGCTGTGCGCAATACAGAAACCACACCTTTGTATGTTTGCAGAGACAGAATTGACGTGCAGTCGTGTAAATTATATAAATAACATAAAGCTATTTTACACAGTTCTGGTCAAACACACTGGCTAGTGCTGCAGTCTTATTGGCTCACTGACATTGACGAGATTAACCCCTTTAGGTATCGAAAACTGGGTACCGACGATGAGATGTTTTTCGATACTCGGTTGTATTGAGGCAATTCAGTCGATAACTTACCAAAAAAGCATCAAACTCGATCCCCAGCCATAGTGTTTAGCTATTTTTAAGTTAATGTGCAATCAGAGCCATAATAATGAAGTGATAAGAAGAAGAATATTAATCCTCCAACACAGAATTGTGACGTCTGTCGCATTTCAATGACGTAAAAAAACGCATGCGACATGGCCGTTCAGACTGAAGTCGCATTGCAAAATATCCGATATGTATCCGATATAGGACCACACAGGAAAGTGTCCTGAGCCTGATTTGAAAAAATCTTTTTTGTGCTGTCCAGACTGTCATAAGAAAATCAGATACGGGCCAGATTTGGGCCACTTTAGGCTGCAGTGTCATTGTGTACTAAACCAAAGTCTAGTGTGACCACAGCTTTATGATGTTTGAATTCAAAATTGAAAATGCTTAATGATGCTAGTAGCAGAGAAATGAGACATTCAATTTTAAAGCGCCTGTGCTCTCATTAGATTTTCCAGGAAACTACATTTGATTTAAACTGGCGTTAATGACATTAACATTGTTTTTTCCTGTTAGAGATTCAGTGTTTGGAGATTAGCCCCGGCGAGATCTTGTGCGGTCACGCTCGCAGTCCGTACAGAGTGAGTCATTCATTCGGGCGTCAGAATAGAGACTTACATCACCAGCAAATGCAACACCCAGCCTTAACTACAATAGGCCTTGTAAACCAAACCAGTTTAGCTACGCCCAAGTGTGACATTTTCATTGTACAGAAAAGCATTGTTTCATGTTTATGAGTGAAAAATGACATTCCAATATAAAATGATTGTGTTCTCTTTTTTTAGAGTCCTTTATATCGGACTGGCATGTAACACCGCACGCTATCTGTACATCTCCTACCTGGAGAATGCATGGATAGTTTTACCCATGGAGGTGCTTCAAGGTGAGAAATCAGGGGTTTCTGTGTTGCCCGAATGGCCTTATTAAACAGGAAGTGGTGTTTGTATTGGTAGGCTGTGTTCTTGAGCTACCACATCTGACTTTAAGTTCATCTAGGGGCATGATTTAGCTGTTTTTGCAGTATATCTGACAGCTTATTTCACATCAGATACACTGTTGCAATCACACGGCTGCAGTTTAGAAATAAACAGACAGGTTTAGGCAGTGCTGTTCACTTTAGAGCTGAAAGAAAAGTGCTGCTGATACTTGGGAGGATAGATACATTGTTCAACAGAACCCTTCAGCAGTTCTTAGAAGAGTGAACTCTAACCTTTGTATTTTTTAAGCAGGTTTAAAAGCCTGTTCAGCCACTATTATTTTGCGACTGTGTTGACTATTGAGACTGTTCAGGATGACCCTGTTCCCACGTGACATGGGCGTAACGGCTGTTTACTTTCTCTGTAACTAAGTAATATGCGTTATACACAACCAGTCATAATACTGTGAAATATTTGTACTATTTCAAATAACTGCTCCCTATTTGAATATGGAATATTCAAATTAAAATGTGATTTATTCCTGTGTTCAAAGCTAATTTTTTAGCATCATTACTCCAGTCTTCAGTGTCACATGATCCTTTAGAAATCATGTTGATTTGCTGTTCGAGAAACATTTGTATTATTATTAATTTCAATATTTAAAACAGTTGAATAATTGTTTTTCAAGATTTGTCAATTAATAGAAATATCCTTTTATCTGAAATAAAAAGCTTTTGAATTATACGCTACTTTATATAAAATTACATTATCAAATAGAGGACAGTTATTTTAAATAGGAAAAATTAGACAAATATGAAAGTACAGTGAGAGATTAATTCAAAACAACAAAAATATATATATTAAAGGAAGTTGTTAGGCACAACATAAAGTTAAGAGTATTTTTGTAAGATAAAATAACATGAGTTAATACCGCTTTAATTATTAATATTTTGTGTTTTTTTGTTTGTGCATTTGGTTCCTAACTTTGAATGATCCTGTGTAGTAGACTGAAGTCATATAACATCATATCTATTGTTTTTCAACATTTTATTCATACATTTGTTTTGTTTATCCTGTGGTCATATGTATTACAAAGAGCACGAGTAGTCTGTGTTTATCCATTGAAGCAGATACACAAGTGTTAATTTCTGCAGGGTTGACACACGCATCAGTGTGGGCGGCATGCATCTCGTATTTGAGCGCTGCTGTTCCTCCAGCTCTGCGCACGTCGGCTCAGGGGATCCTGCAGGGCCTGCACCTGGGGCTGGGGAGAGGCTGTGGAGCTATGCTAGGAGGAGTTTTTGTCAACTTCTTCGGTATGACATCAACAAAACCATGTGACGTCACAGACATTTCACACGTGCCTCATGCATGCTTTGATGCTATTCTATATTTAGACACAGAGTCAGTCTCTTGTAGTTAAAGTGAATTCTACATTGTTCTTTATTCAAAGATCTGAGACAAAATTTAAAAATACTACATTTGATTTTGTTTGTTTGTTATTGACTTGAATATTAATAAATGTCATTTTTAAATGTTTAAAAGTGTCTAACATTCTGAAAATACTGTTAAAACATTATAATATTTTTACGAATTAAAATAAGTGTTTTTTATTTTAGTATATTTCATAATGTAATTTATTCCTGTGATGGCAAAGCGGAATTTTGGCAGCCATTACTCCAGTCTTTAGTGTCACATGATCCTTCAGAGATCATTCTAATATGCTGACCTGGTCCTTAAAAACATTTATTATTATTAGTGATGATAATAGTTTTTTGCTGTTTAAAGTTTTTGTGGAAAACTTTTATTTTGGGGTAAGTAAAAGGGAAATAATTCATATTTTTATTCAACAAGGATGCGTTAAATTGATCAAAAGTAACAAAGTCCTAAAAAGAAATTCTAATAATTCATTTTTTATCCTGAGCAAAATGTTCTACAAAAATATTAAGCAGCAAAAACAGCATATTTAAATGATTTCTGAAGGAGCAATGATTTTCTGAGACTGGATGGTTACTGAAAATTCAGCTTTGCATCACAGAAACAGATTACGCTTAAAAAATATAAGACAATTATTGTAAATTGTAATTATATTTCACACTGTTAGTCTTTATTATTACTTTATATGTGTGTGTACATACAGCAGTCAACATCAAAGTTCATCAAAGACAATAAACCATTTTGGTTTTAGGACAACTTTGATGAAAGGCTTTGATCCACTTCAAATGTGAATATAACTATCAAAAAAAACATTTTCAGATTGTGTTTTTCATTTTTCATCTTAAGTTTCGGTCTTGTTTCCTCTCGAGCTTCCTTTTTCATCTTGCAAACTTCCTGTTTAGGTGCTGCAGAAACCTTCAGAGGCCTCGGAATGGCCTCTCTGGTCACATTGATTATCTTCTCTATGATACAGTGGCTATTAGGTCAAAACGAAGATAAAAGTAGGTTTCATCCTGCCGTTTTACAACAGAAAGGTTCTGCTGCAGTAAAACTTGCGATAGCTTATGTCTGTGTGCTCTTTTACAGAGGGCTCCATGTTGGCTGAGAACATCCCAGTTCCCTCCAGCCCAGTGCCTATCGCCACTATTGACTTAGTTCAGAACCAATCCGCATCTCAGCCAAACCCCGAATCAAAGACGTCTCCTAAGAAAACCAGGCATCAGGACGAACAAGAGGATCCCAACAAACCGGCCTGGGTGGTCTCTGCCTCCCCCTGGGTCACCATCGCTTTCGCTCTCTATCAGATCAGAGATATGGTGGCTTTGTCAAAGAACGGCCCCTGTGGTGAAAGTCAAGCTCCGCAGGTAGGGTGGCACCCTTTGTGATTTGGGATGTGAACGTCAGGAGGTGGTGAAAGTTTCACTCTTGCTATTTAATAACATTTTTCTTGCTTAAAATGTCTTCTTATTCATATCTATTAATTTGTCATCTTGGCGTTTTGGTATGTAATTATTGCAAAAACTAATTTCATACTAATGGAAAATGATGATTTTAAACCGAATTGTTAAATCTTTCTCTTTGCATTCTTGCTGTCATTTTCTCAGGGGAAAGGTGAGAAAAATCTTTACAAATTGATTTTTGTACATATAAATGCATGCAGTCCTGTCAGTCTGGCATTGCATTTCCTCTCATTCCTCTCAAGTATTCTTTGGATAATTTGGCTTACTAACACCATTGTACAACTTACTTCTTACCAAAAATAAATGCTTTTCTGTCTTCAGTTTTGTTTGTCTTTTCTTAAAACACACTTGTGTGCTTCAGCTGCTTTGTGTCCAAATGTCTCTTCTCTGCAGGAGAATTTTCCATGTCAAGGCTTTAGCTGAAGCGCTTTGTTGTAATGTCAACTGCAATATTTGTGTATTTTAATTTGTGAGCAAATGTTTAAAATCCGGAGATTCTGTTTCATGGATGTCCGTGTTTGTGTGTGTTTGTGTGTGTGTGTGTGTTTGTTTGTCACATTTGGTGCATTGTAGTTGACTTAAACAAGAAATAACCTGGAAAGTACATATAATTTTTTCTAAGCAATGACTCATATTTGAAGTCAAACAAATGCTTGGTTGAGTCTCGTGAAATATGTCAAGAACATGTCCATATTTCACCCCAAATTATTCTCGTTTTGATCATCTTTAAACCAATTGTTCTCAAAGTTTGATTAAAAACAGATTATTTAAATGATTAAATATTAATGCATCATAGATAACAGTTGATTGTAAGTTTTTTTTAAATACATTATTTAATTTAGCCTTAAACCTATTAAAAAAACAAATGAAAAAAATATGAATATATGATATGATATAATGTAATGATAAATCAAGGGAAAATGTTAATTATTAAAAAATCATTTTTAAAAACACGTTTTTTTATTAGTCGTTTTTTGAGACACTTTTGATTCTCAAATGTTAATAAATATATATTTAAATTTTAGAATTTATGTTTTATTGTGCTTTTGTTTAACTGCCTTTATTTTTATTAAAATAAATAGGCATAATTGATCATCTTAAACCTATAAAGAATAGTTAAATATGAACATCTAGTTATATTAAGGTAATGAGAATTAATCTGGAAAATATCACAATATTATGAATATATTATAATGTAAAGCATCAGAAAATTATTTTTAAAAATTACAAAAGGAAAATATTAACTTCATTTTTATTTAACATTTAAATTCTGAGGTAAAAATGTGACTTTTTAAAAAAAATTCTGTAGCACACCCTTTAATAAATAGTACTTTATCTCAGTCATTTATATTGCAGGTTTAACCTTTACGCTTTCCTCTTGTAGGTAACAAATGAGCAAACCTCAGTGACGCCACCTGCTGATGAATCCACCTCATCACAAGCCAATACTTTAAGTCCAGCAGAGTACCTCTCCCAAGGACCTACTACCAGTGTATTCATTCCTCAAAACACACATCCTGTCCCTCCTGTGGAAGAACCGTCTCCATCTGCAGCAAGAAACGAACCAGTGGAAAACTCAACACCTTTGCCAGGACACTCCAAAGAGCAGCCTCCAAAAGCACAACCACAATCCAAAATCAACTGAACTTCTTTGACATATAGCCTTATGATTCAGAGACATTGTTATGGGGTGGAAAAGGTGACAGCTGACTTTGGACCAAAAAATATTACGTTGACCTACAGGTATTCTACTTTAGTGAGGGATTTGTTTTCTGAGGCGATAAAATCAATATGCTTTGCACTGCCACAGTTGATGTCTTGCCTTAGTCTCGAAGAGCCCGCAGGTCTCTGTACAGAATGCTTGGAGGTCAGTGCCTATGAGGAGACCTGCACATTACTGAGCATTTAATGCTTGTAATATACATGGGATTGACACTGCAATAGAGAAAGCATAGTTGCTTTGCACTCTGTCTGTTATTCTGCTAATCCTACTTCCATATTTCTTGTGACCAATTTTAAATATAAAAACATCTACTCGGTATAAAACAAAATATGCAAAAGCCTCTGTTCTGTTAAATATATGCAGATATGCATAAAAACCAAGAGTGTAGTAGCTATTACAAACCATAAAAAGGTATTGATTTGCACTATATGGTGTCTGGAACCATCTGCCTCTCAGCTTTGTGTATAAGTGACATCTGCTTATGTTTACATATGACACAATACAATATTCTGGTTGAGAATTTAGCCATTTGTCTTTTTTTATTAATTTAGATGGCAATATAAAAGGCTGTGTAAACTTGATATGCGTTTAAAAACAGATTCTTCAGATAAAATTTTTTCAGAAAAAATATTTGAGTGCTTTTGTGCTCCTGAAAAAACTTTTCATTTGTTCACAAAACCTTTGCCTCCTAGTACAAACTGGGAACGGTACAAACATTTTGCAGATGAAAAAGGTTTTTGGGAGAACCCAAACATTGTGAGTAAAAGCAGAAAATTCTTAATCACAATTTCCATTGAGGTTTCCTATAACTTCATCATCCGTGAGCTCCAAAAATGACAAAAAAAAAAGGTCATAAACTTAGTCATATTGACCTGTATTCCACAAAGGGCACTGAATTAAAAAAAAATATAGTAGTCAAATAGTTTAGTCTAGCGCATGTTTTTATAGAAAAGCTGTACTATGAACACATATCGTTCTATCATATGACGTCAGACGGAATGAAACAGAACGCGCAAGCCATGAAAATGCTTAGATGTCCGTTTTGGAGCTTTTAGAAACAGTCCGTCTTCGTTTAGTTTCACTATATAATTTGTAGATTCTGCTGAACGTCCTGGTTTGGATTAAGATCGTTTTTTATATACAGAGAGGACTATAAGTGAACAGTTCCTTTAACGCACACTAGAGGGCACTGTCTTCTTAAATTACGTAAATCCTGTACCATACAGTGGAATCAGCGACTGCGATGGTGTCCTGATGATCTGATATACCTAAGAGCAGCACAGTCATTATTAATTAACATACAATATGTACAATAAAGTCTTATTCCCAGCTCTGCATCTTTTAGGTGTGAGAATACAAAATATAACAGCCCACCCTGTCTGAAAGAGATAACGTTAATTTAATCGCAAATGAGAGCTAAAGAGTATTTTCACAATTCTTATGGACCTACTATAGTTCCTTAGAGTCATTCCTTCCTAAAATATTTTTAAAAAGTCTCTTTAAAAAGAATATAAAATCACTCATTCTACAAACAGAAAAATCATTTTAAAAGAAATCCTGGTCCTCTGGATCCATGGGTTCTGGCTGAGGGGTGTAGCTGACGGGGGGATACGGGCAGACGGGTGGAGTATATACATCAGGACTGGGGATGTTATTTTGGATCAGGGGACTGTTTCTCTCCAGCTCATCTTCACTATTGTCCTCTGCATCTCCTCTGTGCGACTGAGTGTCGCTGGAGCTGCTGTTAAAGAGCACGTTTTCGAAGTATGCCCCACCGAACCCATACTGATTCTCATGATTCTGAAGCTCCTCTTGAGTAATGTGGCTGCCACTGCGTAGAAACTCTGCATACCTGAACGAGGAAGAAACAACCTGTGAGGAATATCATTTCATAAAATGGGATATATACAGTGTTGTGTGCCCTTACGTGCTTATTTTGATGAATACAAAATTGAATTACCTATGCGGCGATCTGAGCCTCAACACAGTGTCCCATGCATCAAAGCCAGGCCTGTTACAGTGCTGCCGTAATTCATCCAAAGAGGCTCTAGTGTGCTTCTCTCCCTGCTCTCTGTACTCCTCCTCAGTCAGCAGCTTGACCCTGGGCCGTTTCTTCCTCCTGAACAAGCCCGGGAATGAGTACAAGAGACTGAAGGCAAGAAGTTCAATTTAATATACATGCAAATATGACATATTTCAATGGTTAATTTTAGCATATGATTATGATCTTAGGATGATACATGGGACAACTTTCTGAGCAATTGTGCCGGGTATCCTTTTTTGAGTAATGTCCTATTGAGAATGGGTAACAAATTTCTATCAAAATAATTTAGATTGGTCAAGGGTCCTGTGTCTCACCTGGTTGCCAGTTGATGGCAACATTGCTCAAAAAGTTGCCTTGTGTATCATCAGCATTAGACTCCAGGTGAGACAAAGGACCCCACGACCACAACGAAAATATCCAAATATAAATTTGTTATCCATTGACCAACATTGTTGATCGATTTTGTCTCAGGTAAAACTTTCTAATTCGGTTGACATTATGAATTCTTCTTAAACCACGGTCACACTAGACTTTAAGCATAATATGACATCACATTCTGTCTTTTTTAAAAACTGAATTCAACATGTTATACATATAAAATGAAGTTTTTATTGAGTATTTTATTATTAAGTTATTTGAAGTTTAATTGTTTTTATTCAGCTAATCTACTATTTGTTACATTTTTTCACGTCGTATGAATTTGCAGGGCAGAGTTCACCAAACTTGAACTTCGGAGCTTGTGTCTTCTGCATTCGCATTCATGTGAATTTAAGTCAATAGAATAAGAAATGTAGTGTCACCAGTCCTTTTTAACCCTTTCCTCCAACCTCCTGGCTTCATTTTGGTAAGTAACCATAATCAGGCAATTGGGTGGGGAAAATACAAAGCCCTATCCTAAAACTTTCTCTCCTGTTTCACAGTTTGTGTGCTTTTCTTACCTGCAAATCCACATCAGAAGGCTCCAGACCAAGAGCAAAAGGCTCCAAGCCAAGGGCAGAATTTTCCAGCACAGTAGGAACATGATCAGTACGTAGCAGGCCGGGGGGAATGTGATCCCATAATACACCAAAACCACGCCCCCTAATTGCATACACCAGGTCATAAGGTTGAGGGTGCGTTTGTTGGTGATGGGGCCATGTTTATAGCATACAGCAAAGCTAAATAAGCCTGATATGAGCACATAAACTGTAGAGAAAAAGAAAAGAGAAAATGTCAGCACCTTACCATTTTATGTTGTAAGGTAACATAAAGCACACCCAATTTATGTCAGACAGAAGCAGCCTGCCTGAGCTTGCATGTCATAAACAGCCTATAAAGCAGCAGTAATAACACATACACACAACTTTTATAGATCTACTGTGATTGTTGCAAAAAGATTTCAACAGTCACAATAGACAATATGTCATTAAATATTTTTATTTTTGGGTGAACCATTCCTTGAAGGCAAGCTTTCACTTGCTAAAATGTGCACTGTGTGACATCAATTTTAAGTAGTGGATGTCATGTGGCGCATTTGCCAAGATAAATACACTCACTGAATGCAAACATAATGGGCTATCGCTGCAACAAAGCAATGGATTGCTAAAAACTCTATTATACAATCCAAAGAATAGTGGAAGTGGAGAGAAATAATATTGTTTATATGAATTTACTGGGTCATTATAAAGCGATTTCTTCTTGTGTTGTGATTTCTTTCAAATCAATGTTGGAAATAGTTAATAGATAGGGACTGGTCTGTTAAAAACTACATTATATTCAAAGGTGCTCCAAGCTATTTGAAACCTTTTAGTGAAATCATTAAAAAAAAATTCACATCTGTCTAATATCACTTTAATTTATAACATGTAAGATGGCTCTTTTATCTCTTAAAAACAAAAATCACCTTTTGACAGTACGTCACAAAATGCTTTTTTGATGGAATAATTCCTTTAATGTTACAGCAGATCTAAGACAAAACAAAGAAGAAGAAATAAAAGGGCCAAAAATGCAGACATTTACTGGGGCTGTAATCCTCCCAGAGCCTTTTTGTTTTAGGCATAGAAATCAATGTTCCAGCAGCACTGTGGCTTCTTTGCCTTAATCTTAATATGCCTGTGGTTCTCGCATTCAAACACCGATGCATTTACATACTGCGAGTGCTTGAAGAGGGAAATTGATTTGGCAGAGAATAGAGTCTATTGAGCAGTCAAGAGGCAGTCATTTCAGCATTCAAAATACTTGGCCCTCATATTATGACACTAACGGAGCCAAGATATACGATACAAAAGGTGAATCTCAATCTGCTCTAGACTGTTACTATGCGATGCTGGCATGTACTAACGCGAGCGCTTCAGCTGATGAAACATGCAGCGAGAGTGTAGAAGGATAATCTGTCTAAATGACATGTACAGTAATTATTCTATTGTATAAAGAACACGTCAAGCAAATTAACAGACAACACGTGGCATTCGACTGAAAAACTGTACAAAAGGTACATTTGGAAGACCATTTATTAACATTAGCGAAGGCTTACTGTCTGATGCAATTAGCTGATGAGATGATTACAAAGGAAAACAGGGCAAGATGGGTTGTAACAGAAAAAGGTTGCTTAGTTACCCAGTAATTCCATCCAGTGCTCAGTCACGATGTCATCCCATTCATTTAACACCCTCTGGATCCCCATGTAGGACAGACCAGAGCCAGCGCCCAACAACACCAGGAACAGCCCTCGCTGGGGGGGGGAACAGAACCTTAGTGAATGTTTTTGACCTTCTGACCTGCCCCCAAACTGTGAGCTGTCAATCATTCCGTAATTGATTGCACAGCCCTGTTTTTCTTTTTAAATAAATCCTTACAATGATGTACATGCCTGAGGATGTTTGTGTTGAGGAGTGAGTCTCCACCTCGCTTTATATTTAATCTCATCAGCAGAGACAATGCCTTGACAAGCTTAAACTCATACGACTCATCAAACATGTTTGATCAGTGTGAGGAAACATGCGATGCTGTGTATCAAGATTGTGATAAATGTTGTGACAGAAGCATTACACACCGTTGGTACGAAGTTCCGGAGCACGAGTGCAAGGAAAACAAATGTGGAGATGACTCCTAGTGTAACTCCAGTGGTGTAGAAGAACAGTGAACTCCTGGAAAACAAGACGTTTCAGCCACTAATTAATTAAATAACTATTTGTATTGAACATCAAAAAAGCACTGTAAAAGCTACATGAGCAGGTCACATGACTTGTGCACCATATTTATTTATTTTTTTTTGCATAAGAAAAAAACATCACTGCAATTTAGCTTGTTGTTCAACAAAAATGTTCCCTAGTTACCACACACATGAAAACCACTGCCTTTTTCATCAGGTCATGTGTGAAATCAATGTTAATGTAGGTTCACGGCTTCAGAAAATTGGTACACAGACATATTTTAAGCAAACAATTGTTCAATTTAAGTGATATACAACATACTTCAACTGACAAAGTCGCTAGTTTTACTTTTAGACTTTTTCAATTACAAAAGCCAGGGCCTGATTTCATAGACAGGGCTTAGCCTAAGCCAGGATTAGGCCATAGTTCAATTAGGACATTTAAGTCATTTTAGAAACATGCCTTAGAAAAAAAACAAGACTGAGACACTGACATGTTTTAAGATCAATTGGTGCAAGTTTCTTGAAACATTGCAGATTTACATTTAAGTCTAGGACTAGCCTTATCTCAAAAATGTCAATGTTTGGAAACAATTATATAATATTAAAATAAAAATAAATAAACTGTTATTCCAGGCATTTCAACACTTTTTGAGCAATCACATGGGGCTTCCATATGTTTATGATTATTGAATAAGGTTTCAGATAATCAGATAAAGCTATTTCTGCCAGTTATAATATAACATTTTACATTAAAAAGAACAAATTTAAATAAATAAATAAATCACATTAATTGTGGAAATTTCCATTACATTTCTGGTTCTGAAAAATCACACTATTTCACACCGCAAAAATAAAATGAAATGGCTATGAATTCAAATAATTTTGGTCTTCTTTGAAGTGTGCAGCCCCAGGGTTGAGAACCACTTTAAAAAAGGCTTTATCAATTTTAAATCATGTACTGGACTGAATATCCCTTTATCCAGACAGCACAAGCATGCATTGAGTGATACCCAAAATATAACCTCATAAGACTAGAATGCACTACAAAAGATACACCAACCAACTAGTTTTTTTTCTTATTGACAAAGGATCAAGCTGCACAAGGATTCTTCGATTGTTAGGTTAAAACTTATTTAAAATGGAGTGTCATCTTTATATGAAACTTCTTTATCTTATCCCAGTTTAAGGTGGTGTAATCAGTTTGCAACAAAAAAAAACAACAACAACCTTGATCAGAATTAAATCTGACACTCTGCAGATAATCTCTAGATGAGAACATCTAAACTACAGCTAAATTGCCACTTACCTGCATATGTTTCCCGCTCCGAAAAACAGCACCAGCCCACACACAAAAAGCAGGAAGCACATTCTGTTTAACCCTGTAAAAGAACATAAATGATCACGATTCATTGCCAAACTACTCTTTGTAAAAAAATAAACTGTGTGTGATTTTCTGGCTCACTTTTGTTGGAGACGTGTAGTGTATACTCAGTATTGCTTCTAGGCGACTTGGTCATGAAGCAGACATCTTTATCAACCAGAGGAATGTCCAAAGACTTCTCCCTTTGAATAGTGGAAGGCCAGTAGTGTTCAATAAAGCAGTTAATAACAGTCAGAAGATCGTCCGGATGGTGGCAATTTCCCGTCTCCATCGGGAACACAACAAAGACGTCCAAATCACTCGTCACATTTACCTGTGTGAATAAATAATAAAAGTACCGATTTAGAGTTAGTTAACCCAAATTATAATCTTTTGTCATTATTTACTCACCCCATGTTGTTCCAATTAAAAACACTACATTAGGAGCAAACAGTATTACAGCAGGATGCATTACCTTGAAGGTGGACCAGATGTCCTTCCATTTGATTACTGTACCAGGGCTGTAACAGAAGCACCGACTCCCAGAATACTCGTGGGCACTGTCTCCTTTCACATAGGTGCAATCTGTCACAATCAGGAAAGGATCAGAATTACTTCTCTGCTTTGATTTAACATCCATTTTCTTCTTTTCTAAGTCTAAAACGTTACAAAAACATCCCAGAAAAAGACCAACTGGCTCCAGAAGATCTTCTGCCCACAGACTACATTCATCCTAATCACTGAACTAATACAGCAGCATCCTCACTTTCTAAAACCTGACATGCTCATGCGTGGTTGCTTCTATCCCACAGTATTACTCACACATGCTGTATAGACATATCACTTACGGCAGGGTTTCCTAAACTGGGGTTTATCAGTGAACTTTTAGTGCAAAAATAGATTAAATATTTTTTTTTTCCTATATCTATTTCAACACTATGGACTTTGTGTAGATAAAGATAGACATGTTAAGCCCTGACTGTTTGGATTTATATGAAATGGTAACACTAAGTATACATAAATGTCAATAAACAGTAAAAGCTTTGTTCCTTGTTTCAACATTTATTATCTGTTTATTATTTCAGCACTTTACTTGGAGAGTTATGTTTGTTTTCATTTAGTATTCTTTGTAAAAATTACACCCCACAAAATTTTACTTGTCAATTCTGCTTAATTGGAGTGACTCCACTGTTTGATATTGTTTCTAATACAATCTAATCATAATAATAAAATGTAGCTGGTTGTGCACATTCATTTAATGCATAAACACTTCTCACACTGTTTTCATCATGGACATAAACTGGAACTACAGGGTCTAAAATAAGACCTTATACACTGCACTCCAATAGTGTGTGGAAACACCCCTGGAAAAGTATGGTTTTGGATGATATCTGCATAAATCCTTATAATTTTTTGGTGCAAATACATTAAAATAACTTTACATTATCACTGATGACCACCAATAATCATTTTCATTTTGATTAAATAATAAAGGCAATATATACATGTCAAAGTCAGACATGCCCCTTTGCCAGCTGTGTTGTCTGTTTACTGGTTTAAACTTGGCCTAGGTTTTTGGGTCAACACATGTTTATAGCTTCAACAATGTTTGAATAAACCGACAGCTCGGATGTCCAAATTATGTAATGGCTGCTAAGGGTGGATATTTTGATGAATTTAATCTTTCAGTATTTTTACATATAAACTTTTTATGTAATGAAATATATGTTTGCGCAATTCGTGTTGTCCCTTATCAGCATATTGTACTGTACCCCCCTTTTCGAAGGCGTTTTCAAATTTTTGAGGGCAGTGTAAGTCACAACTGAAAAATATGGAACTGATATGAAGAACCTGAAAGAGCAAATGAATGAATGTGACTGAAAGAGTCTTTACAGATGCTCAGTCGGAAATTGTTATCAGACAAACTTAAGGTAAGATAAGAACAGGTTACAAGGACTATGAAAAGATTACATATACACGCAGACAAACCGGTTATGTTTGGTTATTGTTGTTTGGACGCTGAAAATCTCAGATACTGTAATCCAAGTTTATTTTACTGAAAAAAATAAGGAAAAAACAAATACCGCCTTATATTTCCTTATAGCCAAGTCAAAAGTAGCCTAACGTTATACTTCCTTATAGCCTATTTAAAACTTACAAATACAAAATATAAACATGACTGTGCCAATATTATTAAAAGTATAATAACAAGGTCCCTATCTTTACATTACGGGTATAAAAAGTAAGACCTCACTAGGTTTTGACAATGGCTAAAGCATTTATGTCCAGCTCACATAATTCGCAACACAAATAAGATGTAACGTTAGTTTAACCGCACTCGGTGATTCTATTGCAGTCAAAATCTCATAGATAAAGGCAATTCGCATTAGACTTTTACGCAATAATGTTTTATAATGTTAGTGATGTTTGTTTATGCTGCAATCTGTTTAGCATATCACTCAAATCCTTTACCTGCGTATGAATAGCCATTGTTTCCTTCTGTACTTTGCCAGGAAGCACACAAAAGAGTAAAAACGGGTACAAAAGCAGCTAACTTTCCCATGTTTTGTGGCTTATTGTGTTAAATGAATGAATTTGACAAGTACAGCAGGTTAATGACTGCTCGGCTAAGCTAACATGAGCTAAGCTAATGTTTTCGGTTTCAAATTCGGTGGGCTTCGTGTAACCCAGACCAGACTAACAGTTTCAGAGCGCATGATGGGTCCCGATATTTAATTTACTCGTTTATCAATTATAAATTAATCATGTGGAACGCTAAACTACAAAGATGTCGTTCGCACACAACAAAAACCACATTAAAAGTAATTTCTAAGTTAAGTTACAGACTTAATGAGGCCTATTTGGACGTTTAGTGTTCGATTAGTCAGGTCTTCCGACATCAAAGGTTTAAAAGTAAACAATAGGCTATTTTTGAATAGATTTGTGTGCTGTTTTGTTTTATATTTTTAATAGTATTTTCATTTGCCATTGTTTGAACACAAATTTCTCAAATTAAAATATGATAAGTTTTAGTAGTTTATTTTTTATATCCCTCTGCATTTATTTCCTAGTAAATTTACTGCTTTAAGTTTTAATTTTTTTAGTTAACTCAAAATCAATTATCAAAATAACAAAAATGTTTTAATAGTTTTAGCTTTAGTTGGTAAGCTTAGAATACACATTTGACTTTTTCCTGTATACAATATATACACACAATATACACATTTTCAATTATATTTATATTAACATTTTAAAAAAATGCAAGAAAAATCTGTTCTGATAATAATAGTATTTTCATATTACATCTATTTGTTCACAACACTGGAAATGGAAGAAGGCTGAGCATCTTGCATTCTCAAAAATCTATATTAAATATACATCTTTTAAGTTATGCTCATGTCTAATGCATTTAACTGGAGTGCAGTCTCTGTGAAATAATAAAAAATAAAATAAAAATACGGGAGTTCTTTCATTCCCAAATTTAATTAACTTTTACCATATATAGCAAAATGTATAAAGCACTTTATCTATCTGCAATTTTAAGCAATCTTAAAATGTCTAGTCCTGCAAAAGCAGTCTTGAAGCAAATGCAAAGATAAGCTGTGGGAAGAAAAACGTTAAACCAAAATCTAGAGGAGACCAGATGAAAATGTCATCTCTGTGCAGTCTTCGCCCTTTGAAATGGAAGGGGGATTTTTGTGGTGGGCGTAGACACAGCAGGCGGCTGCTTTCTCATTTCTCTAGGATGCAGAGACAACAGCGGCTTTTCCTGACAGGCACACCCACGCCAGGCTGAGACCCACTGTCACTTACGCTTGCACGGAGTCAGCAAGCATCTGACTAATGCAGATGCTGTCATTTTGGTTTCTAGGAAGAATTCTAACCTCTATGCCCCAGAAAGAGAGCATTTCTTTTTGCAGTCAACCTGTTAAATGATAAAATTTCAATCATTTTGCTGCTTGCACTCAACAATAATGTTAAGCTCTAATGAGGCTCATATCTTCAGTTGCTGTAGTTGACTGTCACAAGGTTATGTCCCACAGGGGAAAGTATTTAGAAAAAAAAGTGTTGGTTAGAGGAAGGCTTTGTGGTTTTTTTAAGGTACAGAAAGTCCCTTTTTTGACACAGAGTCAGTTAAAGGCCTTTTAACAAAATAACTCAACTGGTTTCATGACCATATAACGCTAGTTCAGAATAAATAAGATGCATAAATTGATTATTTTAGCATAATCTTAATATGTTCATATCATTTTGCAACACATTAATTGTTAATATTATAAATAAAAAAAAATATATGTATGTATATATTTAATGAACTGTTAATATGCATTAGAAGAATAGTTCAGACAGAAATAACAATTTACTCACCTTGAGGCCATCCAAGATGAGCAGATTTGGAGAAATAACACTGCAAGAAACAAATCCAGGATTAAAAAGTTTTAACTTGCAACTGGTTCATAGTCCACAATCCATAATAATGCTTTTTTCATTGAAGAAGTCTATCCACTGTTCTCTTCTCACATCAAAAACCACTGTCACATGTATAGAACTATTTTAAATTGCTTTCACTTCGTCTATGCAATAGTTACTGGGTATGTGTATATTTCTCCCCTGATTCAGATGACAGGGCATTTTCACTGGAGAAAGCAATATAAAGAGGATTCGTATTGCAATTTGAAGCAATGGTTTAAAGCAAAAAAAAGTCTATTAATGTCTGTTTGTGAAAGAAAATGTCTGTTTATTACAAACATGCAGCTGCAACAAGACTCATTGTTGACTGAAGGACTGGAGTCGTGTGGATTACTCATGTTTTATTGTTTTTATCAGCTGTCTGAACTCTCATTATGACACTAAAGCGATGCAAAACATTTTTCAAATCTGTGACGAAGCAAACTCATCTTCACCATGAAAAAACACTAAGACTTTGTTTTGTTCTTGTGTTTCTTAATTCTCCTTATTTTATGTCACAGAATGAGACAGAAGTTTCAAAATGAGACACAAGTTTCATCATAACAACTGCGGTCGACTTCAAAAAGAGGTTTTGGCAAAAAGCGCATTCCATGGACGAACGCCTCTCCAAAACAGAGAAGGACTTCTGAGCTTGTGATTAGTGGGCTAAAATCTGACACCCACAGAGCTGGGCCTTATGTTGGTGCACTTAAGCCCGTCCTACAACCGGGATGGCTGGAGGACTTTGTAGGCAAATAAGGCCTCAGATTTTTCTTGAGATGTCTTGAGAAGTGCTCTTGTTGGTGACTTTTTTTCATGATCTTTTTGTTCCTTTGTTGCCGTGAGCATTCAAGAGGTGCAGGTCACATGTTCTTCTGTTGCATTCTTGTAATAGCCACATATTTGTGATGTTGTGATCTGTGTTTTTGCGAGTCGGAAGATTGGCAGTTTTTTCTTACACTTGCTTATGCTTTTTTTTTCCGTTTGGTTTCCTAAAGGAGGATAAGTTGGTAGGCTGCTGCTAGGCTGCAGAGAGCAAGAGCGGTGATTGACATGAGCAGAGAGCTGAAAAAAATCAGTCGAGGCTGAGTCTTTCTGTAGGTAGGCGGATGAGTGGGGCGAACCAATCCTCAGCAGAGCTTGTTTTTAATTGCCGTCTGGTAAACATCAAACGTGAAAAAAACAGACGATTCCATCTTAAGATACAGGGTGTTTTGGAAAATATGTTATGCTGTGTGATTTCATCTATTGCTTTATGCTGAACATATTGCAAGTTATTATATTCCTGAGATGCTCACTGTCTAGGGTCATTAAAAACTCTTGTTTGCTTTGTTGTCAGAAATGTAAGTAGTGCAGATGCTGAGGAGGAGTTTTTACTTGAGGGAACGCTTGAATGATTTAATGCTTTTCTTTGTGGTAACTGTTGTTTATTTTAATTAAAGTTCATCCAAAAAATGAGAATACTGTCATCATTTTTTCATGTTGTTCTGAGATGTATGGTGTTACTGGTTACAGGGAGCACAAATGGAGATTTTTTTGAAGAATGTTTATGCAGCTCAACAACAGTTCAAAGGGACCATGAATGTAAAATAAAAATGTTTATTATAATAGTCCATACTTTTGGTTGTACATGCTCTTTTTTTGCAAACACAAAACTATTGATGTTTTGTTGTTGTGTTGAACCATCATAAAGATCATTTTGTGAGACCACATTTTTCCCATAATAAAATAAAACTAATTCTAAAATAAACTAAATAACAAATATGAGTAAATCTGGGGGAGTTGGAAAATTAGCCTATTTCCAAAAAAAGAGGAGTATTCCTTTAAAGGAGGAAACTTTCATTTTAAATATTTCACAATATTGCTCGTTTTACATTATTTTAGTCGCATAAATGCAGCCCTAGTAAACATTGGAGACTTCTATCAAAAGAATTTACAAAATTTTATCAACCACCAAATTTTGAACGGTAAAATAATTCAAAAAAGTAATTTCTGCCATCAGTTGAGTTTTACCGTTTTTGGTATACATTTAGCCGATTTCTGGGTCTAGCGATAGCACTTTTAGCATATCTTAGCATAGCGTTCAAAAATAACCAAAGAGTTTCAATTTGGCATTTTTTTCAAAATGGCATTTTAGTGGCACCAACAACAAAAAAAAAATCTAAAACTACGAGATTAAAGTCGGAATATTACGAGAATAAAGTTTAAATGTTACGAGAATAAAGTCAGCCTAGATTTGGAGCAACCGGGGATATTCCAAAGTCTCAGCTTTCAAAATCTGACAGTTTTATAGCGAAATACAAACAATATGTATATTATAACATGACATATTATAGCCTGACATATAGCTGAAATCATGTTAGTTTAAACGGCAGTGAAAGTCAATAATTTTCCAGACTACAATGAGACTTCATTATAAATTAGTCTATAGTCTGTTTTCCAATGCCTTCTGACGTTCCTTTACTTTTATATCTTGCCCTTGAAACAAAGAGGAAAAACACATTAATTTGAAAGCTGAGCAGTTTTATATCCAAAACAACAAAGCAGAAGATTATTGTGATTGCTGGGTGTGTGGCGTGCTATAAATAATGAATATAGATAATACAGCGATCTGATCAGTAAAGAGCTTAAACAACACATTACTGTATTACTGTTGTGTTTCACTATAAAACAGAAGCTGAGACTTTGTTATAAAATTACTAAAGGGATTAATCTTATTGCTATTGGGTGGCGCACTATAACAAATCCAATGGGAGACATTAAATATTATTTCCAAGCATATTGTCCCCATACATATTACACGTTATATCATTTCTGTTACAGTAAACCATGATTCTTTTAAATATTTTATAACATTATAAATGTCTCTCCTGCCATTTTTGATCAGTTTAGTGCTTCCTTCATCAAGAAAAGTGTGAATTACTTTCAAAACAACAGTCCCTAAACATTAGACCTTTCTTTTAATTTCTTTTGCATTTTTATTTCTGTTTTGGGGATTGTGACCCATGTAACCAGGCATTTTTCTTTTAGGGTGCTTGTTTTTCACCTCCCATCACATAATGATCCAAACAACTAGGTTGGAGAGATGTCAGAACCGCATGACCCTCAATTGATCCTTTTATTTTCATTTTCTCTATTTAAGGTTGCACATTGATTGGTTGTATCATTCCTCATTAGCCATGCTGTGCAGAAAATGGATGGAAGGGTGGGCGGCAATCAGACTCTGCTAGTGGTAGAAGCCCCGCCCACACAGCCAGGTCCACCAGGGGCCCAGAGATGTGATTACAGTTCATTAACGTGGTGTGTGTACAGGGGGTGGGAAGGACACCGGTCATTACTGTGTTCAAATGTAGGTGGTGCCCTGAAACACACAGGAAGACGTGGGCAGCACACACACCCATGCTGCAGCCCTTAAGTCCTTTGTGAGGAATATTGGATGCAGAGTTTGACTCTAGGGAGTTGGCAGTGCATAATTACTTGGACGTGGAAACCGAAATTTGTGTTTGGTCGCAGTGGCACTTTGCATTGACAGGGCTATTTGTAGGACTAGCTCATATTCTAAATTCAGCCAGCGGTATTTAAGCACCTACAAATTAACCACAGGTGTAATTTACAAGGTTTGAGTATACTTTCATGCATGATGGGATTTGTTTATAGTACATCTGATTCCTCAAGGATATATAGACACATTTACTGCGAAACCATTAATGCATGTAGTGATTGAAAAAATGTGTTAATGACAGGAGAGGAACCTCATGAAACCCATCAAAAGTGTATGTTTATATTTCATTCCCATATTAAAAGAAATATGAAATTGAACTTAAATAAAGAATATGTAACATTTACCATTTGACATTAATTTCATGACAGCATTTAAGAACAATTAAAAGCAAACTTACCTAATTAAGAAAATGTATCTCTCAAATTTTTATTCAAATGTGGGCATTTATTGTTATTATTTTATTGTTATTTCCATTATTCTCAATGGTAATTCTCATTAGCATCTCATCAAAACACTGTAACACAAAAAAATTACAAATAAAAGTAAAATATAAGCATTAAGGAAAGAATTTTATTTTGCAAATGTCATTACCACTATTCCAACAATAAATAATTAAAACAATAAATAATTTTTAAACGTTTCATCTATTATTTGAATTGTAAAGTGTTTAAGGAGAATCAGTGCAAATGGGAATTTAAAATAAGTATTTAAAATAAATAATTAAATCAAACAATTAGTGTTCCCTTTCGACATTACACTCGTACTGCGTCTGATAAGACGCTATGGGAAAACTCCTCTTTTCCCCTAAACTGAAGCCTATTT
>JAUCNO010001888.1:6438995-6451812 GCA_032353835.1 Enteromius viviparus
AGTCCAGGAATGAAAACAGACACAAAACACACAGAGTACATAGAAAGCTGGAGTGCCAAACACAGTCTTTAGCTGGCAGCTCCAGCTGGGCGTGACACTAGCTATAGTCTGTGTTAGCAGATGTTAGCAGATGTTAAGCATACAGTCTACTAATACTCTAATGACTAGTAGTTGACATGTAGTTACACTAAATTTCTAATAAAATATCAAATGGGATGTTCCCATTGTTTGTATAACCAGCAAACATTTTCATAACTTTTTTTTTGTTGATGTTAGCAAAGAGTTTGCGATAAAAAATAAAATTTTACAGGTAAAATAACTGGATGTGTATGAAACCAGAAGCTTTGCAGATTCGAGTTACAAATGGCTGCTCTCACAATAAAAATAAGGTGGATGGAATGCATTTTGATGTGAATTTGGCCTTACAGGTACAACGTAATTTGATTTCAATATTTTGCAACTCCTCAGTGGAATGATTTGATGCATATTTCAATCTCACAACAAGATTTCTCCTATGATTGAATCAGAACATAGCTCAGTCGCAGTCATAAACAGATAAAAAGATTTGAATGGGAATGAAGCAATAAGCCATGAGAGGCCGTGAGGGATTGGGCAAGACGTGAAGTTGTGCAGTGTGAGCAAAACTACAGAAATATGAAGAGAAAACTAACAATAGTCAATAGTCAATATTCTAGCTGCAGTTAATAATGATGATAATTGCAATAAACAATTTGCACACAAGTCAACAAAGTTCAAAACAAGATCTTAAACCAGTCAGTCTGGTCTGTTAGTTAGCTGATTTGTTCATTTGTTTCCAGTTTTTGGCATACATAGATCTTCCCTGTAGCATTGTAGTGTTGTGGAACTGTACCTATACTCCCCCATCAAGTCTCAGTAGGTTTCAAGACACCACTCAAGATGTTTTGCTTGAATTGCACTGAATGTTGATGGATATTATACTAGACTGAACTAATCCAAACAAAAGTCATGCATTCCACACAGATCTGTTCTAAAGGGGAAGGCTAATAAGCGTTTCAAGCTGCAACAAGTACAAACCTATCATAAAATTTGTCCAAATGACTTTTTATATGTTACTGTATATATTCTAAATCTTATGAAGCTATAGCACATCTTTGTTTGAGGAATGAACTATAAGCCATACTGGAAATATGCCATCTGCCTTGGCTCCGATTGGCATGCTCATGTTTATTAGTGAACAAATTGAAAATTTCTTCACAATGAATTGGTTGAACCCATACATAACTGTTTGAATGATTTGCTTACAATCGATCGATCTATTTAGTTCGACAGAGAGAGTTGTGATCCAATAGCAGTTAACAAATTTCAGTCTGTTCCTCACACAAAGCCAATGAACGACTTGAAGACACGGAATATACTGCCTAAGAGATTTATCATCTTGGTGCATGAAGTTTCAGTCATATTTATTTGCTATTTATTTTACATACCACTACCTCAGCTGTGTGTTACAGGCTCTGGAAGACTAACGAAATAATTAGTCTTTGGATCTAATGCATTTATCAAAGCAACGTTAATCAGCGTCTATGTGCGCATGCTGTGCTTGACCTGTTTATTCTTCATTCTTGTACTATATTAGGTGCTCAATATCCATAAAATGTACCTTACATTATGATTTTCTGACATCTCTGGTATTAGCAGCAGAAAAATATAAACTAATGCAGTCTGGTTAACCTCATGAAATGCAGGTTCAGTGCATACATAGCTAAATATAAAAAGAAGAGAAGAGTATTTCTGTGTATATGCAGCAACCGCTCATTCATTTACGGAAAAGTCTGCGTGGTTTAATTGGCTGAATCTCCTCCAGACCCTTTGCTCTTGTGTATATTGGCCTCACAGGACAAAAGGATCTTTTATCTGATCACTGGCTGGAGAACTAATGGAGCAGCTGTCAGATCTGTGTGCCCAGACCGTAATGACATCGGCTTCAGCAGAACAGAACAGGTAGCCCACTCGCTCTCAACGCCCACGGCCTGTGGCTCATTTCCCCTGGGCTTTGAACTGCCCTCACTTTGACCTCTCTCTTTATTCCCTGTGTTTTCTATCTCACTGCTTTATTGAACTTAACAGGGTATGCTGGCCATTGTGCTTTCTAACATTTCTTCTCTTGCATTCTGTGTATCATCTTGTCTGAATCAAATGAGTCAATCGTCCCATTTCTCTTTAAAAGAGAGTGTTTCCTCTCTGAATTCTGGTTGATCCTTGCCAGATAAATGCAGATTTTACACGTTAAATTGCTTGGAGTCCATAGCTTTTAGTTGGGCTTGTTGCATTGGTATGTATGGTAATGATGTTAGCAACACTGAGGTCATGGGTTTGAATCCCACATCATTTTTTCATTATTGATTATCAACTCTTTTAGGCTATGATATACATTTTAGGATATACCATATGCAAATTCATGGAAGCTTGTTTCCATCATGGGGTAAAAAAAATTACAAAATTTTATCTTACAATTTTGACTTTTTGATACAGTAACTCACATTTGCAGGAAAAAGTCAGAATTGTTAGATAAAAAGTCCCAGTTATTTACAGATTTTCATTACATGGAAGAAACATGAAAACAGAACTGAAAGGATTCAGAGAAATAAAGTAGTGAAATGTTAACGTAGAATTCGAAAGAAAAAAGCCAGACTCAACAGTTTATATCTCACTATATGTTAACACACAGTTTAGACAATATTTCAGAATTGTGAGGAAGTCCAAATTGTGATACATAAAATGAAATTGCAAGATAAAAAGTTTTTTTCTGTAGCAGAAATGGCCATCCATACAAATTAGATGATAGATTCGCTATCAACTCATTGCTCTTTTTGTGGATGGATTGTGCAGCTGCTTCTTAGAAACAAAACGAGTGTAATCGGATCAAATCAAATGTTTCTGTTGCTTCTATGTATGAGGTGAAGCAATTATAAGACCATTTGTGCAGGGAGTAAATTATATTAATTGAGACTGCAGCTGAGGGGAAACACTTGACAGTACCCACTCACCTGCTACTGAATGTAATTTACCTTGTTGGAGCCCTTTCTGACATACCCTGTTTTGACAAGTGTCATTCACTTTAATTTCAATGTAACGCTGACACCCAGAACTATTATTTAAGCACTGCATGTGTGCCAATTCATTTTCACTATAGCCGAGATCATATAAAAGCCGAGAATACATGTTGATTGCAATGAAGTCATCTAGCTATCATGAGAGAGGTGGACCCTCCTGAAGAACAGTTTTAATATTTTAATCTTTAAAAAATATATAATTTTTCCTAAATATATTCAGCAGCGCATCTGTTTTCAACATTGATAATAATAATGATTTTTTTCAAATTGGCATATTACAATGATTTCTAAAGGATCATAAATGATAACTGAAGTAATGATGCTGAAAATTCAGCTTTTCCATCACAGCAATAAACTACGTTTTAAAATAAATTAAATAAAAAATGTTCATTTTTATATGTATTTAATAACTGTAATAATATTTCACAATAATTATAGCAGTATTGTTTTATTAGACATTATATATAAATATATATACACACACACATATATACTGTACACACTACGGGCCTTTAATGCTTGAATCTGATTGGCTGATGAACATACTAAGGTGTGCATTTATTTTCAAGGAGCTGTAGTTCATAGTTCCACATAGTTCCAGGAAGCTTTGACCGCATTACAGTTCCATATCACTTCAATAAATGGTTTCTATTATTTCAAAGGTCTTACAACCATAGATATATTCATGTCTATGCTTACAACAGCAAAATAACCAAACCCCACAATGACACTGGCCAAACAAATAATACAGTAATCAATATGATAAAAACAACAGCTCATTTCCATGTTTTGCCACAAAATTACATTTTATTATGGACAGAAAGCACATATCCTCTCTCCCGCTCTATCTAATGTTGCTAGCGTTACTATGATGACTTTATCAACTAGACAACTAGACTTCCCACAAGTGAGCTAACAGTGATGCTGTTAGTGTTAAAAAGGAACTTAAAGTTTCACTATTAGCCGAACACTTTTGAGAGATGCACAGACTCTGAGATAATTCACACGCTGAGTCTCTTACTCTCTCTCTCTCACACGCACACACACACACATAACTTCTGCTATCAACGGCCAAGGCAGAAATTAAAATAATCCTACTCACAATAGCGTTTTAAGTACAGAACCCAGACAAAAAACTTGAAATATATCATCTGATCGTTGTCTTGAGTTGTGGCAACTGTAGTATAAGTGGAATAATTGACTCTGGGCCATTGATTTAAAAAAAAAAAAATCATTATTTATCTAATAATTCAACAGCCTATCATCAATTCCTTACACACACACACACACACACACATATATATATATATAACAATAGGCTATATATATTATAAGCACTAAGCACTAGAGACTTTTTTCCCTTTCCCTTCACATTGAGATATAAAATCTCTTCTTCCAGTCCTGGTAAAATTGTTCTTTCAAATGTGAACGGTAGTACATATGCAAGTATTTGCTTCAACATATATTATTTAACATGAAATATTTAGTAAAAAACCTTGACTTAAAAAATAATACATTTGGCTGTCATTGTCTGTATAATAAATTGACAGAACAATAATTTACTACCCTACCTTAACTTGAACCTGACCTTAAAATATGTTAAAAAACAGATATTATGTCAATACGTTCTCACTCCCAAGTCCTCACACTTGGTCAACACCTTTTACATCGCTTTTTGAAGCTCAAGGTACCCCTTTTTAGTCACTTTTCAACGTGAAGGGTCCTTAGTTGTTTTTCAGTTGTTTGGCTTAATGTAATGGTTTGCATATAGAAATTTATTGTTACTTTTATTTGAGCACTGAACCCCACCCCTGCTCTAAACCTACCCAGCTCTGAACAATATAAACACACACAGGCAAATGCAGTCACGGGTCTTTATTGCACAAACTAATCATAAACAAGCAGTATAAATACATTACAAACAAGCTGTGTCACATTCCAAGTCTTTCGAAGCCATATAAAAATCTTTACGCGAAGAAGAGAGTAAAACACAAGGTTTTAATCACTGAAAACGCTCCGTTAACACACTCACATCTCATTCAAAAAGCATACTCCCATCCTGTAGAATGATGCAATCGGTCACGAGACACACAAGAGCCAATGGCATCTCTTAACCGTTGACGTAAGGATTCTTGTAGCGGCATTTTTTGAAATAACTATTATTAAACTTGGAATAATAATATTTTTCAAATAAATTATGACGGTGGTTGTATCTGCCTGCTATATCTTGTGTTTTATTGACAGTAGGTTTAGGGGCAAGGGGTTGGGTTGGGATACATGCTCATGAATGTGTAAATAATATGTTTTTGTTTTGACTGTTTACATTGAAAAATCACACCCCTACATATATGGAATAATGCCATTGTTTTTACCCAATATATCTTTTAATTATGATGATAAAATGACGCTAAGGGTTTCCTATTTAAAACAACGGAGGACCCTTCACGTCGAAAAGTGACTAAAAGGGCGTCAAAAAAGTGGCAGAAAATGGTCTTGACCAAGTGTTAAAATGTGACGAGTTGGAGTGTGAGAATGTGTTGATTATACAGTACTTTAAAATACAATTACATGCATTGTCTATTAAATCAAGTAGAATTTGTCACCATATATGGAAAACTCACATACTTGATATTTAGAAACTAATAGGTTTCTCTTGTAAACAGAATTGCACTTTTATTTTAATGCTAAAAAGATGATGAAAAACATGTTTTGTTTTTCAGTGAAAGTATTGCCTCACTCATCCCGTCAATCGGTTGAATTGCTTTTGGTGTGCTTTCAAGCTAAACTCATTGTCAACAGCACAGTTGTCATTTTTAGGATCAATGTGGTAGCCATCTGTCAATCAGCTGTCAAAACAGAAACGTCTCGTATTTTCCCTGGCATCTTTCGTTCGAGGTTTGGCACAGTATTTTAACGTTTATCAGTTCCCAAAATCATCTCAGTTCATCTCTATCTGTCAGAGGGAAAAAAGAAGGGAAAAAAATATAATCAAGCATGCATGGCACCTTCACCAGGCTGCTAGCTGTTGCTGGCCTACTTCCTAAAAATAGCATCTAATACCAAGGCAGATTCGAAGACTTTTACTGTACTGCTCTCTCTCTCTTTCTTTTTTCTCTTTCTCTCTCACCCTTTCTGGCACCCCCTACCCAACCCAACCTCCACTTTCTCTCTCCTCACACCTTCCTTTATTAGTGGGCACATTGAAAGTGTTGTTTAGCTATTTATAACAACTGTGACATATTAAAGAAATTCTGTAGAGTATTCACATATGTATTCTGTGTGAACCTTTATTGTGTTAAATATCTTAACATTTATTAAATAATAAATTGCAGTTTAAAACCCATTTCAAGGAATTACTCTTATAACACATTGTTTACAGTCTGACTCACATACTGTATGCTGCTTTCACACAAATCATTAAACCTTTCACTTACAGCATTATATGCTCATTAGTGCTTATTAAATCTCTCCTTCTCTCACACCTCAGGACTGAGGAAACTAATATGGGAGTGTCACGGATGTGTTATACACTATGTTAAAGTCTCCTTCTTCCTAAAGTCTCTTCTTCAGACAGCACATCTGTCTGTTCACAGACCGTCTGATGGGTAACGCACACAAATGCACTTTCTTACTTCACTAAGCTCCTATGTGATTGGCTGACTTGCCTGAGTACAACTTACCAAGTGCAACAAGTCTCTGGGTCAACATCTTTGTTGACCCTGGAACAACATTGTGATTAACCAATCCGATTTGAGGAAGTTTAGGCTTACAGTCGGTGTTTGGTGCTTTCCTCTGATTTTAGGCATCATCTCATACTCATGGGTAAGGTTAGGTTTAGGTGTAGAGATATGGTCAAGACTATATGTTTGCATTAAAATGTTGTTCCAGGGTCAACAAAATATGTGACACATCGAACAAAATCAGTACGTAAAAGTCCTATTCATTTTCTCCATAAGAGAATTAACCCACGTTAACTTATTTTATAACAGTATAATTCTTCCTGAAAGACTTCATAACCCATTATTCTGAAAAGAAAATTTACTAATTAGAGAATCAGAACGAACACTTGCATTGCATACAGTCTTGTCCTTTTCTCTTTTTTATGTTTTTCAAATATATTTTTGCTTTTAATCAAAGTTTGATGTGTTGTGATTCACAATATAGATGACTGGTGTGTTTCAGGACTTATAACTCTTTAATTAAGACTTGTGGGAGAATATATATATATATCTTTTTAATCAGTCTGCTTGGAAACAGTATTGTTCAAGGTGTCAAGCAGTGGCAAGAACCACTTAGGAAGAACTAATCAAACTGCCATTGATTTTTCTTTGAGGCACTAGAAGTAAACTATAGCAAAGGTTTGACTCATTTAACTTATATTGGTTGATTTTTAGAATAGCCTGTTACTTACTATTTCTGCAATCTTTATATGCCAAAAATATCATATAGTCATATTTATTTTCTGTTGGGATCCTGATTAACTATATTTTTAAGAGACGTGAGTCATTCCAGAGGACTCTATGGTGACAAAAATGTACTTGGCATCTTTCACCTATAGGCATAAGTTTACAGATATTAAAACACTCTTTGATATTTGTGTGTTTGCTGTGATGAACACAAAACAATTGACCGACCTTGTGCTTTGAGGACAGAAGAATGGCACGTCATGTCAGCTGCCCACATACAACCAGATACGAAATACTCAAAATTCTCAAATTGTTTTGTCAGCCAGCTTGCTCCTCGGTTTATCTAAAGCACATGCTTTTTTACATGAAGACGGAGAATCTCTGCCGTAGTCTTTTGGCCATGGGTGTCTTATGCAGTCTAATCCAGTAGCAGTGTGTGTGTGTGTGTGTGTGTGTGTGTGGAGAGGATTAGAGCCAGCTGAATCACTGTGTGTGGGAGTGTAAATATCCTGAAAGAGGAGTGAGTAGTGGCTGCACACAGGACCACAGCCCCTCCCAGCATCTCCCTTTTCACTCCTCTTCCTACTGCAGACCCCCAAAACATGTCTGTGAGCACATCTCTCAATGAATCTCCGCATCTGACGGCGAGGAGCAGTAAGAGAGATGCGCTGAGGGGAGAGGTTTGTTTTGGTTGAGTCACTGTAACAATGAAAGTCTCTCAGTCACAAACCCCTTAGAAGGGTATAGTTCCCGGCAGGGATTCACTACTCGAGGACCACACTCAAAGAGAGCACTAACATCTGTGCATGTTCAGAAGTAAGAATGACTGTATTGATAATGCTTAAACATCCTGCTTTGGGTTTGTTCTCATCCCCCATCCTAAGTATTAAAAGCAAGCAATTAATTTAGAATAAACTGCTAGATAATTTTAGCCTTATGTGTTTTATCCAAACATTTTATTACTGTTTTACAGTTTGAAAATCTCTTTATGACTTATAGCTAAATAGACTAAGTGCTGCAGCGTCACTGTAATATTTGCACACTGAACTCATTGAACTTCTTATTCTTTCTATTTGCATACTGAATTATAATAGATTATTTTCTTCCTGCATAGAGAAACCCTCTATTTTGACAATATTTTACAACCAAATGATTGATTACAAAACAGTTTAAAAACCACACAGATCAGACTAAAAAATTATTCATTCATGAATCAGACTTAGCTGTCATATTAGACCATATTAGATGTGTCATATAAGCGCCTTTTTTCTTTTTTGGTTAAGCAAAATTTTTTATGTTATATGCTTTTTTTATATATATAAATATGCATGGTTTTGTCATATCTATCTATCTATCTATGCAGTATATAACCTATAAAGAGAATATATGTATAGGCTATAGATATTTACATTAAATACACTTTTTGTGACATCAAACTTGCCAAAGACTTAAACATTACTGTGCTTCTTTGTAGTATTTCCTTCAGGAAGGTGCTTTGTGCAAGTTTTTCTTCTTTTGTATTCTCCTTAATTACAAACCAAAGATCCTGGATTGCTAATTAACTCATCTCCATGCGTTTTTAAAAAGCAATTATATTGTTTATAAGATTGCCTGCAGATCTAGTTATTGGCCATCAGACCAGAACTCTATAAATGGAACAGGTAGAACTAATAAGATGTGAAACGGGGCCCACTGGAATGCACAAGGACTCAGTATGTGACAGGCTGTAGGCAGCAGGTGAATTTGAACTGGAGGAGGAGGGGGCAAGAATAGCACCGGTGTGGGCGTACAGGCGGCCACCGAACCGTTATGCTGTATGCTGGCGTATTTTCAGTAAGGTCAACAAACATGATAAATGTCCATGTATATATATATATATATATATATATATATATATATATGGGGCGGTGCATGCGGCTGATATGAGGTTTGGTATTCCATGCTGCAGCCTCCCACGCGCCGCTACCGCCCACGCCAGGATCTGCGTCACGCAAGCGCGTGGGAGTGAGAGAGCAATGTAGCAAGCGCGGAATATCCCAATTCTGGCAGTAGGGGAGAGAGCGGAAACCAACTAGTTTGAGAGTCCCTCCGTAGTTCAAACTACAGAGTGCGTGAGAGTTAATTCAATAACAGAGAGCCGAAGGACGCGTCGCTTACCCGCCGAAAGCGCGGCACCTCTCAGGACGTCAGGTGAAGCGTCGCGTAACTCAACGGAGCGTCACATTTCAGAACTTTAATAATCAGACAAACCAGACGGCGCTTTTGGAAGAGTTTTGGTGGGAAAAGACAAAGAAAGAAAACCAAAAGGTACGTTTGTGTCAGTACTTTTGTGCAGTACCGCTAGCAAATGCAGCGGAGCGCTGGAACCATGTATTGTGTGCAACTTTCCTGCGTGTTTTTGTGATCCATGTGCGCGCCGTGCAGACCGGACAGCTCTCGGTACCGTTTGTGAACGCGCCCCCGTGGGCGTCTGGTCGTCGGCAGCTGTGTGTGTACAGCATCCTTAGCGTTTCTTCACTTCCAGGCAGAGTTTTCCCAATGCTTTTCATTGTGCAATGGCTTTTATTTGTGTGAATTTTATTCGCTGATATTTTTCTCAAGCAATTTTAAGAGCTAGCTCTTGGATACTATATGAAATATTATTTGAAATAGTCATTAATCTATATACCTTTTGGTTTGTTTATATGTAGATAGAAAAAAAAAGTATGATAGTGATGGAAATTAATATAATTGCATGCAGATATTACAGGGCCAACAATCCAGAAGCGTATTGTAATTATTATTATTATAACAGTATTGTAAAACTTATATTGAACTGATAATGAATATAGAAAAAAATATTGTCTGGTAGCTAATACAATTGCTTATTTTTGAGCAATAATTGGCACTGTCCAAAATGTGTTGTTGAATTAATTGTGATTGTTGAAATAAAAAAAGAGGTCTAAAGATGGTGGTGAAAATTTAATGGATGGTGCAGGAAAAGTAATATTTTCATTTGAAAAGGGTGGGCAAATAATGTTATGGCAAAACAAACATTAAGGCGCAAAACTTTTTTTTTTATGGTTAAGAGGATGGTGAAGATTTTACCTTGAATTATTAATCAAATACAGCATTTTATGTTTAATATTAATATAACTGATTCATGATGTACAGCTGATACAAAAATGTATCTTTCAATTTTAAAGATTAAATATTTTATAGTTATAAGCAATTATATTATATTTATAATTCATAGATGGCTACAAACGTTGACCTTATTTCTACAGCACATATTTAACACATTTCCTTTCAGCAGTCCTGCAATGACAGTATAATAACAATATGATGTCAGTAATAAAACTACCTTTGATGCTTGGCTCCTAATAATAATATAGTGCTGTTTTGCCAGAGATGGTTTATTATTGTTCCCATAAACATTAGTAATAGTTAGTGATGCCTCATATTTGGTTTATCATTTGAATAATAAATTGGAATGAGGTAATGGGAATTTTTGTTTTGAAATGTTGCTAACGCTCTGTGAATTTATGACTCATTGTTTACCACTTATTGTACACACTGGGCCCCCCGATATACAGACTCAGATGTTACTAATATTAAACGCAAAGTGGTGAACTTTTATCATGCCTATTCTACTTCTCTGCTTTCCTCACCAATATTTTCCCCTGTTATTTTCGAAAGACCCTGTGACGAATCATACAGATTTGGGTTGAAGGCACAGCCACTTAAATTAGTGTTTGCACCTAGCTTTTGGAGTGCTTTGAGTAAGATTATCAAAGTTGAACTTGAGTTGAAAAGGGATGTTGAAGACCATGAGCTGTGGCAAAATATTACATCTTTCAATATTTTTAATCACAGTCTTTATTAAAAAAATAGAAATGTTCATCCTCATTATATTCCATTTTCCCTTGGAACCTAAGGCAAGTAGAATGCTTCAGTTTCATTGTATGGATAAAAGCAGGTAGAACATTCTTCTAAACATCTCTTTTGGTGTTCCCAATAAAAAGTAAATCATACAGGTTTGAAACTACATAAATGATGGCAGTATTTATTCCTTAAAGAGATACAGAGACACAAATGATTCCTTTTCTTGAGTAGTCATCCACTTAAGAAGTGAAAAGAGTGTGTCCCTTTTGGTTCCTTCCACCAAAAACAGCCCTTGTAGCTTTTATATGGAGAGCAGCTGTTCCACAAACATTTAGTCTGATGCACAGGACTGATAGGTTACCTTTCGAGAGAAGCTCCTTTTCGATAGCTTCATAGCACTATTTAGGACAGGTCTCAATGTGAATCCATTATTCATTTAGATTGATAAGAGGCTGCTGTTGGGCAACACGAGTACGTGCTGTGAGTGCTCTCAGCATGTTGCGTGAAGCCCTGGCCTTAGATCTCCAGCATTAGGAAGCCAGCATGCTGCGGGGAGAGAGAGCCTCGGATAAATTGCTGCCTAAGTGCCATCCATGCTGATACTGAATTGGTTTCAACAAGGCACCCTTCACTTGGGTCTAGGCCTCAGTCATCCATTAGAGTGGCGGATCACTCTGCTGTGCAGTGGGGTGTCCTCGTTAGACTCCATACACTCACTCATCAGTACTCACTATCAGCCTCGCTGTGTTACTGTTCTTACTCACCTCTAGTACACTAACAGTCATGATGATTTAGCAGCATCTGTCATCTTTAACCGCCACTGAAAGAACAATAATTGAGGCCGGTTATTCGCATTCACATTGTTCTTTATTTTTAAAAGTGGATGTTTTGTTTTATTTTTTACATTTTATATATATTTTTAACTTTATGTTTAAATTGTTCATTTATTTAATCCTAGTGTTTCTGTCTTTATACATCATAGCAGGCAGAGAAAAGTAGAAATGCAGATGTGTATGCCAGTGCAAGTTTATTTTGAAATGATGAGAAACGGTACGATAATTTATTGCCAGATTAATTTGAAAAAAAGGCATACTTGTATATTTGAATGTAAAATGCTGTTTTCGGATGATGTTGAAACTAGGGATGCTCATTTCAGTTATTTCTCCTAACCGACAACTGACGCTCGTTCACTGATTATTACTGAATTATTTCATTATTTCATTAACCGACATTATTTCAAATTAGAATTTCATTCAATTAGAAAGGAAAAGCGCCTGTAAACCGTTTAAAATAGTAATATTTTTTTTCTGCGGATTCATTATACACGCGCAAAAACTAGCAAACAACAGAAGACGAAGATTTACGTCATCATATCTATTAGGGGTGTTCGGTTCCGTTTTTTTTGGAGTCGACTCCGACTCCCGACTCCTAATTTTGGAGTCGGTGGAATCGACT
>JAUCNO010001888.1:6451912-6476199 GCA_032353835.1 Enteromius viviparus
CCCCATTCTCTCATGGATGGGGTTTTGGTTCCTTGCCGCTGTCGCCTCTGGCTTGCTTAGTTGGGGACACCTGATTTTCAGTGATTATCGTCGTCTTGACTACAGAGACAGTCTCTGCATTTGATAAATAAAGTTTAATTCTCGTCATTATACATTGACATTACTCTTTGCTACAATCTGCATTGTTAAAAGCGCTATATAAATAAAAGTGACTTGACTTGACTTAGTCAAAACATATACTAAATTTTATGCAGATGAAAATACTCTTGACTGGTTATTTAACTAGTATGTTGCTGAACAATTGTAGAGTTTATTGTACACAAAGTACTTATATCCTCTACAGCCTTTAGAAACACTGTAAATTCAGATACTACTACTTCAACCTGTTTACTCATGTTAATTAATGTGGATTAAAATAAAATAAATGACACTCTATCCCCCTTTCTTCAGTATCTTTCATACAAATACATTTAAGGTACACACAATAGTACATAGGATGTTATGTGTTCAAGGTTATATTATAATATGAAAGAATTTGAATATTGAGATTGCAATATAAAAGATATCTTTGGATTTGCCCTCTAGAAGTATTTGTGAGATGAGGGCAACCTGATACCGTTTAATACCCAACCAAATGACACCGGCTCACGAGTCACTTCACAGCGCTGCACACACAGTAATTTCTTCATCTCCAGCAGAAATATGCTCTCCCGCCCGCCGTGACGGGGACCCCATCCGAGCGGAACCAGCCAAAGGTAGCCTGTCAAGGCTGATGAATGGGGGACATGCTGCATCCAGATTCATTTCCCTGCCGACAAGTGAGTGACGGGGAAGATGTCTGGCTTTGGCAGGGGTGGCATGGCGGGCTGTTTTTCAGATGGAGCTGAATGTTTAGACAGGACACATAGACAAATCCCCTCCCCTTCACCGCAGTCCAGATCTGATGGAAGACAATGAGTTATTGCAAGGTGATAGAGCGTATATATTGTATGAAAGACACAAGAAGCCTTTGAAGAAGATCTTGCTTGTAGATCACTGTACCCGTGTCTATATGTTTGTCATTCAATTTTGAAGCAAGCGACTGTGTGTTTTTGTTGGCATCCTATCACAACACTGTAGGACCTTTTATCGTCTATATCTGCTATCTTTTATCACAGGTATTTTTTTAGAGGTGGCACCAGTGCTGGTGCCAGTTCAGTTGGTGCACTAGACATGATATGATGTACTCAAAAATATATACAATGTTTTACTTAAATATATTGTACATATTTTATTTTACACTTGTGATGAATAATGATCATCTCACTAATTTCCATTAAATAACCAAATCATAAAATACCTACGCTTACCAGTAAGAATAAGTTGAAAACTTAGGCTTTGAGTAAACCTTTCATTCTCTGTTTAACGTAGTTTTGCAGTCATATCCTTTTTTTTTATTTTTATCTCTGAACGTTCACTTGTTCCATTAGATTGACTGTAAAAACAGCAAACAATTACTGTACGTACCTGATGTGAGTTCTGGGCTGCATGGAAATGGTCGCTTTACATATTGATCCATTTATACATGCATATAAACACAATAAAGATCCAATGCAAAATGGTAAATATGATTCTGATGTGTGTATGAGTGAGCATATATATATTGAGACGCAGTTGGTATCATAAAAAGTGCTGACCAGCCCTGAAGCAGATGGTGGTGTCCCCTGTGGAGTCATTCCCCTCTCTGTCACCTTTTGTAGCTTCTGTTTGTGGAGAATTCATTCTGCTCATTCAGCATGAACAGATGACCTCCACACACTATGATGAACACAGAAACACACACACAACAGATTCATTTGTCAGAAATTATTTGCTTATACATATAGGGACAGTTTTTGTTTCCATGGTTGATTTTTAACCATATAAAAACAATACTTGTTTGTAATCAGTTCATTAACACATATTCCTAATCTAATTTACTAGATGAAACTATGAAATATGACAACATAAACATTGCTACACAGTAAAATCCAATGGATTAACTTGCACATTGTCCACACCACAACTATAACGTCAAAGGACAGAGAAACGTAATCGTTGGTAATCTTTTTTTAGAACAATTTTTTTCCTGCTGATGAACGATACAAACATCGACAACCAATCAGAATCAATCCTGCTATCACGGCAGGCAGCAGACGTGCTTTAAGCTTACATTTTACATATACATTTATTAATTTAGCAGACGTGACTTTATCCAAAGTGACTTACAGCAATTAGTCCTACAGAGGCAAAAACAACTTAGGAAGTGCTCATAATACTGTATAACAGGCAATGTTGAGATAGGTGCATGCTAGAAATGGAAAGAAAGAGTAAGGTTAAGAGGTTTTTTTTTTATGATGTCAAATATTGTTGAAAGAGATGGGTTTTCAGCAGTCGTTTGAAAGTTGTAAGGGAGTTTTTAAGCTTATAATAAACAGTCGATATCGTTCGCTGGTGTGGACGTAGATATAGTAATCGTTATCTTTATAGTTAAAATACTTGGTGTGAACAGGGCTTTAGAAAGTCAGAACAGTTAGAATTCAGAAATGTCATGGTTCAAAACCTTTAGAAAATTCATAGATCCCCAGACCCCTTGGATCATCTCTTGTTGAAAACCCTGGCATCAGATGTAAGACAGTGTTCGCTCCAAACTTGTTGAAGGTGAAGGTCTGCTCAGTTTTTAGTGCTGTCATGAGAGTGGAGCGGGACTGACAGCCATGGCCATTCCTGCTCCTCTTCCCCCGTGGCAGCTCAAGGTTAACAGTCTGTAGAAGAGGGAAACAGACAATTACAGACTAGTCAATAGCTCTCTCACAGTGGAGCACTATAGTATACCGCTGAAGTCAATAGCAGCATCTGAAATGGCTTCCTATTAGCTGCACGGCTAAAAAGAAATTTATTGCCACAATACTCCTCTCATTTGGGAGACGAGGTCCATCGGGTTTGGCATTGACTATTCCTTAAAAAGGCAATCTGTAATTTTTTCCTCCTTACTAACGTTTTAAACATTTATTATTTAAGTTTTAACGTTTTACTTTTGACAGATGTGTAAAATTGTGTACACTCACATGAGATAAAGGTTCCAGTCATATCAGTGATTTAGAAAATTTATTTTAATTAAAATGAGGTAAATCACCTCACAGAGTCCACCATTTTGAGATTGCGCCACCAGCTGAAAACTTCTATATTTCTGAAACTGGAAAAATAGGCCTGTGAATAGAATATAACAAATGTAAAAGAGTTGCTTTTGCGAGGTGCTACTGTACATCCACAACACTAGGAGGCAGTATTACATCTGAGATGACTGCTTTCTAATCAAATACCACATAAAAATGACTGAGGAACATAAAAATGGTGTACTATTGAATAACTTGCTGTTTTCACAAAGAATATTCGGTCTCAATGGCGAGATACTTTCATTTGAAGAGGACATTGGTTGCAAAATAGCTTGTTAGCATTTAAAGAGACAAGCACCGAAATGGGTCGTTTTAAGCAAAGTATGTTACAGACATTTCATGAAGACCCTAAAGAGATGCATACCAGCTTGTTGAAAATAGGCATCCAATGTCTCTTTTAACAATTAATTCACCATAGTTTTGTTAACACCAAGCGAGGTGATTTTTCCTAAAAAAAAAATCTGGAAATAACGGCAGTGGAATAGTGTATGTGCCCTATTCCTGGACCTGGTCTCTGCCCTGAGCCCATAATTGGACTGGTCTGTCTTCAGCAGGTTGAACGGCGCTCTCATTTGAATATCAACCATGTCCACATGCTGGCGGCCATGACAGCTTCATTACCGCCATGTGTGAAAGTGACGGGAGGGGTAATGCATACGGTACACTCATGCCCACTGTGCTCTCTTCCTTCCCGCCCACAATTTCTATCTCTCTCTCTCCTTCTTTCTCTCTCTCTCTTGCACACATCCCAGACAACTCGACAAACCCTGTGTGGTTTAATAAGACAGCTTCAGCAGTGTGTCCTCTCAACCCCAATTTGGTGTGCTCCCTGCCGCCCTCGCTGGTCTATGCTGAGTAGAGGAGGTCCAAAGGTGACTTTACCTGTCAGTCATGCAGCCGGGAGCCCTTTGTTTCCCCGATTATGAATTTATAATGAATATCACCCTCACCTCCGGACGACACAGTAATCTAATTAATGTAGCAAATGTGTCAGACGTGTTCTAGCTAACGGCATATGACATTAGCATAGCATAGCTTTCTTTAGCAGTCTGTAGAAGCAGATGGTGCAGATGGCTTAGAGTTCAAGAATTGCTTTTCAGAAAAGTACTTTTTGAGTAAACTGAAAATTAAAATAGATTTAACGGTAAAAGGGGGTGCTAACCACAAATGATACAATGAAAAGTAATAAGGTACAAAAGCTATAAAAGCTAAACGTATGTTCATATGAATTTCTGTGCCTAATTTGTTACTGTATAATTAAATATTTTGTTGATAACTTGCCTTGTGCTATACGAAAAAAAGCAGTGTGAGAATGTGAGAATTTATAGTAAACTAAAATATACTTAAATGTAATTTCTATCAAAACTTTCATTCATTTAAACATATTTGTAACTACACATTTGTTATTAAGTTGCAATTTATTACTGTACATATATATTAACTTTACAAAACAAGAATACGTCTTTATACACCTGTGTGTGTGTGTGTGTGTGTGTGTGCATATATATACTCTATAAATTTTTTTTTTAAATTTAAAATGCAAGTTATTTAATTAAATAACAACTAAATAACTCAATTATATATATATATATATATATATATATATATATATATACACACACACACACATTCAAATCAATTAAAAGAAAAAATCCCTTGAACAAAAAAATAAATAAATAAAAATAAATCAGCAATAAAGTTTGACAAAGATAGTTCCAAGTGCTGTTTAAGATTGTTGGTTTCTGTAAAGTTATGGACCTTTTTCACGTTTCAGGGTTTCTTCACAGCGGAAGTTGTCATAGTTGGGTAAACTTGAACAGCAGTGAATGGGATGGTACCACAAATGTATTTTTTTCATTCCCATTTGTTTAAAAAGCAAAAGAAAAACTCCACAATCGTGTTTCATGACTTCTAATAAAAAGAAAAAAATAGAAAGAGACTGATAACGGCGGTAAAAAGAGAACACTGTCAAATTTACTGTCCCCCTCATAGACGCTGCATTAGAAACACCCTCGCATTACTGTCATCTTTTTGTAATTTGATGCAAAGGTAATATAATGCAAAGAATGGTGTTATAAATGTGCTCATTAAAAACAAAAATCAAATAAGAAAAACTTTTAAGGATTTTCGATGCTGTTAAACACAGTCTTGTGAAAAGTGTCTATTATTACTATTATTTTTAAGAAGATTGGTGTCCTTATCTGATGAATCAACATGATTCACTACCATATTAAACAACTGAAGGAGCTCACAGAAAACAGATGCTTTAGGTGTTACAGTATAATTCAAATGTCACCTTTCAGGTGTTCTGACTGGCCTGCTGAATAAATAATACACCTCATGAAGATGTCACAGCAAGGGCCAAGCACGTCATCTCAGAAGGTGAACAGAATGACAGGCTGCTGACATTAACCAACACAGCAGCCTGCGCTGGGACTCTGCCTGTCAACATGGTATTGCCCCCATACAACCGTTAGAGTGCCTTGTCTGTTTGACGCATGCACACCTCCAGTCTCTTTTACTGATATTTTAGCATCCGCTGGGAGTCTCAGGCCCCGTGCTGCCAGTGCTGGTATCAAGCAGCTGAGTGTGTGCAGAGCCTATTAAGACGGTCTCCATCGTTAGAGAGACAGCAGCAGCTGGCCGTCAGGGTTTTTAGGGGATCCGTGGCGAGTGATGTTCAGGGGGCAGGCGATTAGAGGAACATTTCAACCTGTTGGGCGACTCTGCACATATGAGCCTTTGCTTGCAGCGTGAGAGGTAGAAGTAAGATGGGAGGAGACTGGGCAAGGGAATGTCTTTCTTTAAGGTTAATTTCTTATTCACAGCATGGGTGTTGTTGCCAGATCTGACTTAAAAAGGAAATCAAACTAATTAATGATTAACAGTCATTTTTTAAGTCTCACATTTTTGACAAGAAAAGAATTGGGTACTGGTAAAACATCTAATAGAAAAATTAGCAACATCATTTTAGCAGCCCATGATGTTCCCATCTCTCTCAACTCCCAACCCATCGTTCACAAGCTACACATGATATAAGACATATACCCCCAGTTTCACAGACAAGGCTTAAGCTAGTCCCAGACTAAATTGTACTTTTGAGCGGTTTCAGATGCAAAAATCTTGCTCTGACATATCTTAAAGCATGTCAGTGTCATTGCTCTGTATTAAGATGCAAACCTTTAATACTTTCTAATAAGGCATTTTTGTGAAAATTGCTTAAATATCTTAATTTAAGTAATGCCTACTCCTGGCTTAAGCTAAGCCCTGTTTGTGAAACCGGGCCTGAAAGTTCAAGCCAGATTTTGGCCTACATGTCATCTTCAAGAAATACCTGGTTTCTTATTAATTTGTTTCATTGTACTCAATACATACAAACAAAATGATAATACAGACAAGCATGTCCCCCTCCTGAACAATAGTTCTGTAAATAGTTTAAAAACATTCACAAATGTTTTTAAACTATTAGACTAGACTAAACAGGGGCATCATCACAACATTTCTTTCTTACATCTGTCTTTCCTAATGTATGTATTTGTATAACATATAAAATGTTCTGTATGTAAAAACAAACATAAAACGTCCTTAAAATCAGACGTTTTTTTATCATGTCCTTAAATCTATTGACCTTAATGTCCTTTAATCTACACGAACTGAGAAAACCTCTGTGCTGTGGCAGGAAACTTCAACACCCATAATGCACTGCCCTCGATCAGACTGTGTGTGAGCGGGACGTAGTAAAAATGCGGAAGTACGACTTGTAGTTTTCACAAAAGCCCAGATGGTTGAAAACGTAAAACGCCTTCTCCAGCGGACTTTTTCGGGGAAAATCTGGTGCAGGTGAAACGGAAAAATAATAGCCTACACATTGTTTACTTAATTATATTACCGACATGGTAATAATATAAAGTTGATATAAATTTAATATTATATATTTAATTAAATAGTCTATTAAAAATTATAAACTGAAATCTAAGTTTGAATCGATTTACTGTCTTCTGAATTTTTTTGAGTTTTTATTAATATTTCCTGAAACCCATGACTCATTGAACAGATGTCAGACGTTATAGATTTTTTTATTTAGGCCTACTTAATTCTTTTTAGTTCGCTAGAAAGCCTCAGTTTCAGTCTGATTCAGTAATTGTGTTTTATTTTTATATAACGAAGAATTCCCAACCTTCGTGATATTGATTATATTGGTCTATTTAAAGAAAAAATCTGGTTTAATTACACTTTTTTTATTTATTTATCTTTATTCTGACAATTTTTAACATTAACTGTTTGTAGCCTATTTAATGTTAAATGTTACGAATAATACTCAAACTATGCCACAAATGAAATGGAGGTTAGGCTCATATGGAGTTTGTGTAATGATAAAAAAAAACAACAACATCAAACCATACTTTTTTTTCACAAACTTTTTTCATCCAAACATCTTGGTCACTTTTTAAAGTCCTGCATAATTTCGCATAAGCTATTCTAGTATAATTTGTATATTAATGTGTTGAACTAGTTTTAATTTTAGTTTTAATATTTTTTTATTTTTTTGTCATTAGTAAACAAATTTAGTGTGTACTTTTTGGAAACATTTGCAAAAAAGAGCTGGATATAGCCTATAACATTTAAAAAATGACGCTGTACAAATGAATAAACTTAATGTACCAAACGACTATTTTACTTTTGAATGAGTTGAGGTGGTTTTCCTGATCTTCTTTCAAGTAGGCCTATCTGTCTTTGATGACATGCGTACAGAGGGCAGGCAGCGTGTGGGTCGATGTGTCTTCACCCCATTCATTTGCATCTACATCATATTAACACATTTTGAAACTGCAAAATGACTCACAAACACTCACTGTTGTGCTTCCACCCTTTGTTGTGCGTACGCAATGTCTGTGTGCGTGTATAAACCCAGCGCTGATAAGCACCCCGCTGCCGCCCACAGTCAGCCTGGAACGATGCCTCTCTGCGCGGATCATCACAGAGCGTTTGCGGCGCCCCTCGCCCAAGGCGTCATTCAGGTCATAGTGGTTTTATTGTGAATGGTTCAAGGAACAATTTACATTTTGCCTCCATGTATCAAATATAAACAGTACTGTAACGCCGGTCACCTAATGAAACGGCAAACAATTTCTCTAGATATATATGGAGATTGAAATGATCAAAAGTCTGGCGAATTATCCAAAAAAAAAAAGTTCAAAGTAAAGCTAAATTTGTTTTCTTGTATGGAATCCAAGTAGAAAATCACTTTTTAGTGCCCCCTACTGCACATACAACAATAAAGTGCTCTTTGAGAATTGCACTAAATTTCTTTGGACTTTAAAATGAAATACAAATATCAATTATATATGCTTAATACATAGATTTTTGATTAAAATGACAGCATGTATTATAAAATGAATATGCAATTTAACGTATATTTGCTGAAAGAAAGCATTAATTTTTATCAAATCAGCATATTAGAAAGATTTCTGAAAGACCATGTACTAATAATGCTGGAAATTTAACTTTGCATCACAGGAATTAATTACAAATTGTATCCAGAAATTGAATCAATATTTTAAATTGTAACACTGTATCACAATATTAGTGTCTTGCTGTATTTTTTAGCACATGCTGCCTAGGTGAGCAGAAGATACGTCATTTAAACATTCAAGTCATTATGTTTTAAAACTTTTGGCATGTACTGCATATCAATTAATTTTTTCAATTGTTCGTGGGCTTTAAAGGTGTCATTTCCTATTTTAGTTAGTTACTATGTTTCGTTTATTTGGGCCTAATCTGTATACCGTTCACAATACACTGCATATAAATTCTCCACAAGGTGGCAGCATCACACTATACATGTGTCTTTATGCATTCTTTTATTTTAAAACCTAATGTCAAAATGTGTACTTACCACTCTATGGCAGTAGAGGGCAAGAAGCACTATATTTTATTCTGATTCAGGACTTTTTTTCAAGTTTAGAAGTTTCTAGAATGAGTAGGCCTCGGTGACTCATTGAATTTTTTTCTCTCTCTCTCTCTCTTAAGGGCAACTGCATGCGGCCTAAAAAGAATTCCCATACAGGAAAAAAAAATGTTCCTACACTGACCAAAATGGCTTTTTTGCATAGTTAATAATTTTGTGGATTGAATTGCTCTAAAGCAAAACAGTGATGTCTACTTTTTCGGGGACCCTGGATCAAGAAGTAGTTTTCGCATTTCTGAACTATGAACCAAACCCAACCAACAAGTGTTTCAAGTGTTATTTCTAAAGGCCTACCGATCTCAGACCAAAACACACTTTTATCTTTAGTGACTCCTTCCTAGTGTTTACCAACATAAAGATTGCTTAACAACTCCTGGAAGTGTCACTGAGTGGTTGCACAACCCCATTCCCATACCTGGACTGATCAGCATACCTGAATACATAAGTCTTTGCATATCAAATATGGGAACATGAAGGTATGCAGTGAGAGTTTTCTCTTCAGTTTTATGCATATCTGAGCTCTTTATTTTAGAGCTGTTAGAGATAAGTAGCTTTGTCTCTAAAACATCCCACAATTCTATTTTTATTTTTTAATGATATTTGTTTTAACATTTCCTGGTGTCAATTTTAAAAGCTACAGGTAATAATATCATTGCAAGCACCATGTATTCTTTTATTTTTAGAATTATGACAAATTTATTGAATTGCACTTGGTATTATGTCTTTTTCCAAAAAGACAGTATTGCATCCAGACTCTTAAGTTTTATGGCATACATTGCTCCATTCACAAGGTCACAAACATACTGAAAAGTATACAGTATGAGATATTGCAGGAGAGAATAAGGAGCATAAATAAGCATAAATAACTTCTAAGCACAAATGACTGTTTATAAATGTAATATAATGAATAAAAACATCAAGTAAAAAGTATCAGTTTGCACTGTAAATTAATTGAAATAATTTGAACTTTGCTAATTCAGAACATTAATTATTATATAATTAACACTGGAGTGTTAAAAAGTTAAAAGACGTTATGTTAGTATTAAGTAGCATTACTGTATAAAAAAAAGGTAAATGCACAAATACTTACACGACAATAATAAACATACACAAACTTGTCCTTACACTGAATTAAACGACATACAAAGTCAATGAAAAACATACAATGCGGGTCGTCCAGTTAGTCATTGCAGGATGTGATGCTAGCAATCAAAAATGAATCATGATTTTTTAAGCCAATGATGGGAGAGAATATGCGCACGCCGTCCAATAGCTCGTTAGGTGGGCGTGTCCGGGCGCGTGTGCTCGGTGTTCTTCACTGGAAAGCTGCTCTATCAGTAGGTGCGCAAAGTGTGGGAAGTGACTGACTGTGCCGTTGCTTCCAGGACTACAAGTTCTCTTCTAGTATAATTAAAAATAAAGACATTAAACTGAATTAGCTCGACAGGATTGAGATGTTACAGTTTAGGGCTTCAATTGTGCTGAAGGAGTTGATTCAAACCAGCCCAAAGCGTTCGTTTTCTGACATTATAAGGCATACAAAGACTTTACCAAACGCGTCCTTCTACAGCGCTGCTCATCGGGATGGCAGAATATCTCAATTAAAGACTGTCTGTAATGCAGGACATTTCATTCTGCCTTTAGCTGGGAGAAGATTCCTATGTACAAAGACTGAAGGAGCGATTGACCCTACAGAACAGGCGAAGAAAGATGAGGCCGTCCAGGAAGCGACGGCAGATAAGTACGAAATGTATTTATTTGTCATTTGGTCATGACGCATGAGAAATTCAATGTTATTGATCGGAGGCATGTGTTTAGCACACGCGCCAAAATATTCCTAAAGGGCTGACAACGTGGCGCTGTGTATACGCTTCTGTAGCAAGTGGGTGGAGAGCATGTGTAACAGTAACAGTAGTTTAAGTGAATCCATGTTAGAATAAAATGTTATCAGTTTGATTTTTGATTTTCAGGTTTAGCTGAAGTATACATACATATTTCTGGTAATGGACACACCCCATTACTGTTAAGGACAGTTAGTTCGTCGGTGTTTTTGAACATCCATGCACTTGCATGACTCGTGTTTTCCGTTAACTCAAGCGTCTTTCTCTTTTTGAATCGCGTGACTACTGTTCTGTCATCAAAAACCCACTTATATCACGAGCCAATAGTATTCGGGTCTTCGCTGTGGAAAAAGCGTTTCATTGGTTGAGCTTACTGAACAGATACGCCCCCTTCACGCGAGTATTGATTCTGAATCGACTCTTTTTGAACGAATCGTTCGTGAGTGATCGAACGAAGCATCTCAGTTTTGAACGTTTTCAGTTTCGTCAATCAACTGAATAAAAGTTCGTTCGGTTGGTTGACAATTAATAAACAATTGAATAGTGGACAAGTAATAATGGAGCAATTCGTTCCTGATCCATGGTTCATTAATATTTTTTCAATGCTATAGCTAATAGTAAAGTGGAAAAGGTGATGCTTCATTCATGCATGCTCTTGATCTGAAGCAGAGGTTTTGTAACGAAAATATAAATATTTTTAAAATTATAACTCAAATTCACTGACTTCCGGCAACGGCTGTTTTCCCGCTTTTGGCTGACCTCTGACTCGTCGTATGATGTAGCTTAAAAAGCAATAATAGAATATTAGTTCATCAAAATAAGGATTAATCCAATATTATTAACCTGGCCTTAGTTATTGTATTATAAATGGGCCTTTAGTTTGTAGAACATGGGCGTGCTGATTATGAATGTTTCATACCATTATTTATGTATGCTGCTGTTTTTATAGGTTGGTGAAAGTCATACTGAGGTCAGGTTAAAATGATTGAATGTTATTTCTGGAATCTTAGTCGTTATGTAGAGAAAAACATTAATTTACGCATAATAAGACGTGTTTTTGGGCGCGGACGCCTCAGTGTTTTTACCATTTGGTACTTAGTGACTCACTCTTTATTCAGTGAACTTTTTTTATTGAAACGTATAAAAGTCTCTTAGATGAATTAAAATGAAACGACTTATTGTTTACTCTGTGGAAGTTGGAGATGGGAGTGTCTGCGGCGGCTCTTATCAGCTGCTACATTATGACACAATTCATTCGGCGTCTGTGGAATGTCAATAATGCATTTCTGCAAACAAACAGGGTAGATCATTAAAACTCTTTTCAGTGCTGTAGCTACAGTAGACGTATGAAAGCTTTCAAAAAATCCTCCCTGGCAGTATAATCGGTCTTTAGCTCACACTCTTCTGTTTGCTCACGGTTCACACAGTGCGCGTGACTCATCGCTCGTCTGTCCGTATGGATTATTTATAAGATGACGCAGAAGGCTTGTGCTGTCCCTGCGGAGAGACTTGAATTGAGAGCTTGATCATCCTTTCGTGATCACCACACAGTAATTTTGGGATGGCTGATAATGATATCTAGAGAGAAGAATAATCATTTGAGAATGTAAACTGGATTTAATACCTCCTTATCAACAGATTTAGCCTGTCCTGGCCTTGCAGTGTTTATTCATCTTATCAAATAGCTTAGGCATGCTGTGAAATGCTGCAATCTGACACATCCTGTTTGATTCTGCACTCCTATGGAAATTAGATAGGGATTGTTGTGTTGTCATCACGGGGAGATTCTGTGCAAAGAGGGTGAAGAGAGGTGAACGGTCAGCTGCTGATGTTATGGGTAAAGTGCGGCCACAGGCTGCTGGTTTGTTCATGACGCTGATCACAGACTCATGCTGTCACAGACTCTCTGAGCTTCACAGTAGAGCTGTTTCCTTGACAACCAGACTCGCAGGTTATGGTGAAGGTGTGATTGCTCTGATATAGAGCCACTAATGTAGTGTTTTTTTTTAATGGCCAGAACTGGCTTAAAATTATCAAAAGAGGAAGTTCATTTCATTTTGTGAAGTAGGCTATTTAATTCATTGGAGTATGCAGAAATAGGATATGCATATAGAAACTACATATATATAGAAAAATGAAAAACATTTTGGTATAGTATGTGCTATTAGAGGTGATTTTCTTTATACTGCACATCCCTATTTTTACCAAGGCCATTCTGAAGGTCACTCCCATTTCTCTTATTGATCTGTGGGATGTCAGTTCATCTCTTGGGGATCCCAGAAGGCCTTTCTGCTCTCCGTCTCTAATGGATTGGCTCTTGTTGAGTGATGAACGAATGGCCTTCAACTCCTGTAACATATTTATTGGGTTGAGCCCTCTGTCATTATATATCAGCACTTAGCTTTTTCTTCACTCCATGATTTCTGTATGTGGCTGTAAGACTAATCTGAAAGATCAAAAACATGGCAATCCAGCACATATGCACTTTTTAAACAATAAGTGTATAATACAAAGCTCTGGAGAACTCGGTCTCATTGTGTAACATGATGCATGACTTTTTCAGCATGACACAGGTCAACTATCTCTAGGAGGTAGAAATAACTGAAATGTTATCTGAAACTCTTTGTCTAACTTTTATTTTACTGGTCGAATTATGATCATTTGTTGTCATTAGTTCATGGCTGACTACTAACTTCCTGTCTAATGAGTTAAATAGGTGCGCTCAGGCTTTCTCTGACGGTTCAGCTAATTGGGTCCATGGAGATAGTGTAAAAAATAAACTGAGCCTTTGTCCTTATCTGCAGAGGAACTTGTTTTCCAAATCAGTGCAGATGTTGCTGCTTATTGCACTGCTGGTTAGACCTAAACTGCATTTCGTTGCCTTGTACTTGTACATGTCTAATGATGACAGTAAAGTTGAATCTAATCATGTAATATTTAAATACACATGAAAAGCACATATGTAGTGTGAGAGCCACATTGTATGTCAGTCATCATGACAACGGTAACTAAGGAAGGCGGGTCTTTGCCAACTTTATTTCAACATGTGGGTGGCGCTTGATCATTTGCCAGGTGTTGCAATTTGATTCTTAAGGGTTACATTTCTATGATATTCTGATTCGGGTCATTTCAGGTTACGTCTGAGGTTTTTATCCCTCGTTTTGTCCCATGCACATGTGCACTTCTTTCTAAGCCAGTGTACTGCTACTTTCTGAAGGAGTCAGACTGATCAGGTGGTAGTTTTCCACTGTTGTTGGCGTAAATGATTGCCTGGCATGCCATTAGATATGAATCCCTCAATAGTCAGGAAACAAATTGCCTGGATTTTTCTGCCAAAAGTGAACAAACATTAAGATATGATACCTGCAATTAAAGCTATTATGTGACAGGTAGATCCTGTCAGCCTCTGCCAGGCAGGTGCAGCAAAGTTATGTGACACCTGAGACCTGCAGAGACACATGGTGCAGAGGTGCATGCATTCTTACCCCTAGGGCCCCATAGAGGTGCAACAGTAGTTTCCACAATCCTTTAGAGAGCTTCACATGGCACTTGGCACAGGACTGTAGCATGGCAGGTATTTTAATGATGAGCTATTTTATCATAAGGCAAATATGTTATATTTAGTCTAAAATCAGTTTACAGAAAATGTAATAATCCAAATAAAATAAAATTTACACTGTGACATTTACAGGAACAGGAAACTACATTGAATAATTGATATATCATCCAGATTTAAGGTGTTGCAAGTATTACATTCATTTTTAATGAATAAATCTATATTTCAAAAAAGTAAAGTAAAAAATCTACAGATTATATCTCTCTATCCAAAACACATATTTCCTCTTGTCTGACTCTTGGCACATGGTATGGAGAAGGATACCGCTTTGTCGGCAACAGTCTGTCCATAGCCCCCCCCTGCCCCATGCACTCTGAAGAACAAACACTTGACAATAAGACACTGGCCGCTTTACACCGTGGCTAATGCACCAGGTTCTTTTTTGTTTTCACTGAGAGCTGTCAGCTGAACATAATTTAGACAACAGCTTATAGGTTTCTGCCTCTGTGAGTTGTTGGTGAGTTATTGAATTTAAAAATCAATTTTAAACTAGCTTGTTTTGTTACAAAGTGCTTGTAACCAGCTCAGTAAAACGAGATTATGTTGAATCTTTTGGTCAAGGGCCAGAATATCCATCTTTCCTGAGCGAGTTCACAAATAGAAAGCATATATATAATCAAACATTCATTAATACCACCAGGAAGTTTAACACACTCAGCCTGTTAAGGGTCATAGTCACCTTTAATGAGGATCAAGCCTTTTAGGCCAGTAAACAAGTGCATATTGTGCTGTACACAGAATCAGCTCCATGTGATGCATTACAAAACAGGACGTTTTAGATATTTATATACACAGATAGTGAATACATTTTTACAGTTTCACATGCCTCATCTATGGGGACACTTCCTCTCTTGTGTGTCTCAAATGTGACTAAAGCATGGTCAGTTACAATATCTAGCAAAATGCGTTTTTCATTTTTCCTGTATGCCTGGAATGGCTGAGAATTGTGAGAATGTATCCAGAAGGCTTTGATGGTGCGGATCCCTTTCACCCATTACTGGCCATTAACTGATAACAAACTGGATTATTAACTGGCAAAATGATCATCCTACAAAATGCATAATTTGATCACACTTCCCTTAAAACATGAGTGAAATATAAAGTATTTAGTGTCCGATTGCAGCAATCTCATCAAACTATCAAAATCTTCATGGGAAAAAATGGCTCCAGATGGTGTTTCAGGCTTCCTGATCTTCCTATATTTTCTGAATAAGCAAAAAGAATTTGGATGAATTGGTCCTAACTTTTGAAAATGTATACTGTACTTGATATCAGCAGAGATTTAACAGTAGTTGTTTGTTGTACTGCCTTTAAATCAACCCGAATCCCTGCTGTCGGGCCCCAGGGTCTGCACAGCCTGTGGTTTTTGGTTACGTGCTGGGCCTGTCTTCTGTAAGCTCTCAGCGGTGTGTGTGAATAGGCGGCACAGTGTTTGTTTTATTAAGTCTGCAGGAGGGCGATGAAGCTCTCTGAGAATCCCTGGAATCCTGTGTCGGATCACACATATACTACAGAGATGAAGAACAAGAAGAGAAGAACGGGCCAGAGTCAGACAGACGCGCTGCTTTAGAACACAAAAGACCTTTGCTGCTAATTAAATCCCGAAGGTCCAGCGCCGATGATTCACCCATTTCCTTTTTTGAGTGATCTTTGGCTCTCATTAGACAGAACTAGAGGCCTGCTGTTTCTAATGCAAGCTGATACTTGCAGTTCTAATGAGCGCATAATTGATTTTCTGTCACATGATGCAGATTGTCGACTATTTACTTTAAGTGACCTCACTTCAAATGAAATGAGATGTATTTTTGTCTGTGTGGTATAGCTGCTAGCTTATTGTGTGTGAAAGCAGACAGTTGTTGAGCTTTTTGTGGGATGCATTTTTTTTTATAAGATTGTTCTGTTTGTAATTATTGTTCTCTTGTGGGAATATTTTGGATGCATTTTGTGGCAAAATGTTGATCAGTGCCGAACACTGTTTCAGCTCATCCGTCATTTATCAGGCTCAGATAGTAAACTTTAAAATACTAGCATGATTGATAGGTTTTAGTTGAATGAATAAACCCTGTTTTTTGGCGAGATAGACGGAAAAATATCTGTAAAGGTTCAAACTAGGGTTGGGCGATGTCGACCAATTTGGCATCGTACGATGTCTAATGTGAAACATCGCGATGGACGACAGTATCGTCGTCTCCATAGGTGGCGGGTTAGTTGTAAATAAAACACCAAGCCCCGCCCCACGACTTACAAAATAGTGTTCGCACAGCAGGTGAGAGAAGATTGAGCGGATTAGTGATCGCGCGCGAGTGCTTGAATTGCGCGCTAATGACACATCAAGCGCGCGAGGGTTTGATATGAGCTCGCGGCCCCGTTTCTTCCCATGTACATCTGTTTTCCTGTCGCGGAAATGATTTACCGCGCTCGCCAGCATCAGTGGTGTGCTCGCTTATTAATGGCATAGATTTGCCGCCATAGATTGTTTTTCGCGAGCTGGTTGCTGCTGCTGCGGCGGGGCGTAGCATCGTGATGTCTATCGGCCATCGGCGATGGCTGATGCATCATCTATCGACCCATCATCTATCGAACAAAATGTCTCGCCAAAGAAAGGGTGAGTTATAGCTTAGGTAGTTTAATTACATTTTCACTGAATAACTCTATCAATCCATTTTTTTATTTCTCATTCGTTCCTGTCTGAAGGATGAGTTGAAATTAAATGAATATTTTAAATGTTATACGTCGTGAAAGATTCTTGATTTATCAGATTTGAAATGTTTTTTATAATTGATTTGACTGATCTGCTCATTGTATGTTTCTCATTCATTCTGCATGTTTTTTCTCTCCCTCATTGCTCTGCCTGCTGTTTGTTTGTGTGTAAGTATGATTTGAATAGTCACCTCCAGTCTTTTCTTAACAAATTCCCTCTCTGTGTTTCATAATCCTCACAAATGATCCCAGAAGATGCCATTCCCATGACACCACCCTTAGATGCGTATTCAAAAGCATTCAAATGCATAATCAAAAAATTCTCTAGGTCTAGGAAAACGAATAGAACAAATGTAAGCGAGGTAAAGGAAAAGGTGTAGTTCTGGAAATGTTTATGGTGTGTGATGTTTTGGGAGGGAGGGGCTGTTGCTGCTTGGTGAGAGGATGTTTTGGTAGGCTGCTGGGAATTTCGGTCCTGGCCAGACTCTGTTGTGGCTCAGTGCCACAGCAGCTTATGTAGAGCTCCATTAGACTCAAAGCCATCTAAATGTGATAATGCAATAGCTATGGTAGGCCAGCTCTTAATAGAACTTGGCAAGAGTGAATCTACACTTGTGTATTGCGCAACTGCTAATGCATGTTTGCAAGACCTGTAACATGATGTAAACATAGTTAACTTATGTTTTGACATATTTTAACAAAAACAATAAATGATCATGTTTTTCCTGTAATATTATTCTAAATTGTTAGTAAAATATAATAAATATATATGATTATAATGAATCTCATAATATAAATTTCATTATAATTTATAATCAAATACATATCATTTATTAAGCCCCATGTCCTGCACAAGAATTAATTCAAGTCATTTCTTGGGCTCTGACTTTTTCTTTTCATCTGTTCATTTTTATTGCATGTTTCTATTTTTAATAACTATTTTGATTCCTTTAACAGTTCTATAGTGTCTTTAACAGTTGCGTCTACTGTAGTATGTCACATTTGGTGAATTGTATTGGGGTAGAAGTCATTGATTAAGGTCAGAGCACTCAGTATCAATGCACTTTTCTCTCTTGTCCCAGGAGAAGGAAGGCTGGCATCCTACCCAGCTTGGAAGACCTGCTGTTTTACAGTATTGCTGAAGGCCAGGAGAGGATACCGGCTCACAAATTCATTACTGTGAGTAACCGTTTACACATATTTATAGCCTATGGATGGATGTTGTTGGCTGTAGCATGTTTTGTGTATGTCCCTGGCTGGTAGGTCATCATTCTTTGCAATAGTATGACCGTAGGGTCAGCACATGCAATTACTGTTGTGTTGTTACTGTTATCAGCAGCACTAAATAAGGCACAGAGTCATGCTTTATTACACCAAGGCCATCTTATCAAACCTCACCGACAAAAGAAGTAAAATCTCCTGATAAGAGTGTTGGGATTGATTATAAAAAGGAGTAGTGTTATTGACAGTTAGCCGTTTACTCTTATTTGTGCTAATGGAAATCTCTTGTTTACATATGCTTTCAGGCACTGAAGGCCACTGGACTTCGGACGGGAGATCCACGGCTGAAAGAATGTATGGACATGTTAAAAGTCACCCTGAAATCCACTTCAGATGGTGTGATGCTGGACCGACACCTGTTCAAAAAGTAAGCTGACACTGTTTTTAATGTGTTATAGCATATTTATGGTTTCCTCAGTCATGAATGCATATTGCTATGCAGACTACTACTGAGTACTTCAAAGCTGCACCTACTATTCCTGTAACATTAATAACCCCAAAGGCAACTACCCTGGTAAATCAAGGTGAAGGTTTTTTATCTGTCAGTTCAAATGATTCCCTGCACACATATAACACTACATATATAGGATTGTATATATTATTTGTTATATAAAATACGGCACTCTGCATCTTATTTATGAGCCAACCCGACAATCTGCTCTCTCTTGCTGTGTGTCACTCCTCCTCAGACATTATCTATAATACCTGCCTCCCTACACCGAGCTGTTTTTCATGTTCATGTGTTTAGTACCCGGTCGATCCGGCTGGCGCTGACAGCTTCATTAGAGCCTGAAGAGAGGTGCTGTGGTGTCTGCTTGTAGAGGCTTGATAGATTATAGCAGTGAGGGACCTTGCATGACAGGGCTATAAAGATGTTTGGGAATGAATACTAGCATTAAACTTGCATTTTTTCCCCCATCATTTAACCATTTAAAAAAAAAAATAAACAATCAAACAGTTAAACACCACTTTGATGCTCATGATGAAAATGATGTTCACTCACAAGATACTAATACTAATGTATGGAAGATTGTTTCTGTCATGGGATAAACTGTTGTGGCATTATTCTTCACAATTCTTTATATCTTTATTTATTTTATCACATCAGAATTGTAAAATCTCAGAATTTAGAGAAAAAAACTAGGTACATGTTTCCGGTACATGTCATTTAAAAGTGTGTTGTGCAATCAAAATAAACGATTTCATCGAGATATTTTGAAATGCAATATTCTGTAAAAATGTCTTTGTTTCGTCAAATGATGAATCTATAAAAAATATGTTCACATATGTTGGTTTTTTTTGCTTTTGGAAATGGTCAGGTTGATTGCATTGTGGGATATATGCAGGGCATGCTTTTTTTTTTTTTTGGAAAAGTCGTTCAGGTATTCTATGCATACATTTGTTTGTGAACAGCACACAGTATGCTTGTATGCTATTCCAAACATGTTTTGTTCCCTGCCTTACGGACAGCAAGTAATGTATTACCTTTTGAAAATTCACGTCCACATAAATCTGAACATGAGCACTGTGCCCTTGCTGTCTGTTCAGGGACCTTGTTAAAGCGACTGGACCAATATTTCAGACACTATCACAGTAAAGGTCTGTGTTTATGATGTCTGGATGTGTTACATCCCTCTGCTTTAATGTGGAGGCTTTGTGAAACCAGCCATGGAGTCCTCTCTCACACCAATGATGCTTTGATATTTTACAATTGTCTAGTCTTTAATTTTTCTGTGGAAAAAGTTCAGTGGAACAGATCCAGTCATGTCTCATTTAAGTACCGGTTAACTCACAAAGAGACACTTATGAGCAGTCCACTAATAGGTATTAAATAATCAGCTCTGTCCTCTTTGTTTCTCCAGGTGCGTCCAAAGCAACATTGTTCTCCTAACACAGGCCTTCCGCAAGAAATTTGTCATCCCTGATTTCCAGCCTTTTGCCTCCAACATTGATACACTATATGAGAAGGCCCGAAATCTCTCTGGAGGGCTGGTAAGATGAAAGAAACACAAATAATAAATCACTGATTCTTTTCACCTTGACACAACCGTCGTTTCTGACCACTTATTTTTTTTGGTCACAGGTTGCTGACTACATTCCTCAGCTTGCCAAATTCAGCCCAGATCTGTGGGCTGTTTCCCTTTGCACAGTCGATGGACAAAGGTATGTCAGGAGCTGTTTTTTAGACCCATCACTAGTTTCACTGCATAGGTCCTTTTAAAAGGTTTAGCTTCATATCAGAGTGTTAAGATTCTAATATTTTAACAACCGTTGGTTATCATTTAGGGTGTTTATTAACCAGAACGCTTGAATTGTGCTAGCACTGATCATTCACTATATGTACATTATGACAAGTACCGGAAATACTTCATATATTTTGGTCATAAAACCACCAGGTGAAGTGGCAGCTAATCTTAGCATTCAATAAAAGCTCCACGTATATCTGTTAAACTAGTCACCCAGCACAGATAAAGTGTGCTAATGTTAATCCTCATCATTGCTAACAGGACCATAAACTCATACTCATTAATGTTTCCATCAATACTTAGACCCATATGTCATGGTACATCCTTTGATCTCTGATAATTAGGACATGCTAAGATATAATCTGTATGTTTCCCCCATGCTGTGTTGATAACTATGGTCATTCATTTGTTACACAGTAACTAGCCCCCTTTGGGCAACAACACTGTGCCAGAACCTTGACCTATTGACAGAAATTGATGAAATAACATTAGTCATTTTACTTTGTCCTGTTAAGGTCTTTAAACAACGACAACACCAAAAAACAGATTAACTGAACTGACTATATATTAGGGCTGCACGATTTGGGAAAAATGTCACATTGCGATGTGCCGATCATTTTCTCAAATCCCTCTTTGCTAAAAGTGCGTTCACACCGAGCGAATATATCTCGCTATCTGCATAAAGTTGGATGCTTGAACATGTCGAGTTTCCGCTGGTTTCACACTGCGTGCATCAGCAGGGCGTAAGCAGCGCATATGTTTTTCGGCGCCCATGTTGATGGATGAGAGCACACAGGAGCAGTGCAGAAGCGCATAGCAGGTGCAGAGAAATGACAAATCAAAGCACATGGCACACAGTGTTCGGAGAACAACGCTAGAAAATATGACAGAACGATGCTTGTCTATAGCTTGCTGCAGTACAAGCTGCCAGTATGAAAGCACAATTGGCACGCGCTGCTCCTGCTCTGCATACGCGTCGCGTCTGCGCTGCTTATACTTGCAGTAAAACCGGCTTGTTAAACGCGCCGCTTAATTCGCGTGAATCGCACTGCAGGATGTCTAATTGCATCATTGCATTGAATTAACATGTAAATCACTTACACTTAACGCTTCATTCATATATATACGTATATATATATATATATATATATATATATATATATATATATATATATGCACAGAACAGCTCAGCGGCTCTCTGCAAACCTACATTATGGTGAATGACATCAAGTTCACCATTCCAACATCTACGTACCTGGAGCGATCCAATAGGGTGTCTATATAACTCTTAACCTCCATTTGAGCTAACATAGAAAAGCTATTATCTATGTATTTATTTAATGTTTTATCTTTCAATTATCTAATGACTTACTGAATATGAAAACTAAAAAAGCTATGTACAACAAGCACTCATATTTATTTATTTTTAAAGTTAAATTATAGAGCAAAATACATATTGAAATAAATTTAGAAAAAAAAAATCATAATTTATTTATAGTATTTGGAGGTAGAGAGACTTATGAAGAGCTGTTTGAAGGTCAGAGCAACTGTAGGAAATGAAAAAATATATGATAAAAAATGCGTTTGAATCTGTGTAAATCAGACTCACGTCTTTTTTCTGTATTTCAAACATATATCACGTTAGAGTCACAGTCTGTGTCTTAGGTTCATCTTTAGGATGGTTATTATTTGTGTTATTTTCACCATCCTACGGTTTGTTTGACCGTAGGATGGTGTCTCTGGTTCTGATCTCTGTTTACTCTTTTGCACAGACACACAGTGGGTGACACTAAAGTGCCATTTTGCCTGCAGTCGTGCGTGAAGCCGCTCAAGTACGCTATTGCCGTGCATGACCACGGCACTGAATATGTGCACCGATTCATTGGGAAAGAGCCCAGCGGCTTACGCTTCAACAAGCTCTTCCTGGACGAGGATGGTAAGGATTATAAGCATCAGCTTCAGCATGACTGCTTTCTTCTACAAACAGGAAACAGTTTCAGCGTTTGTTTTAAGTTGGATCATAACATTATATTGAATATACAGCCCAAAGAAATAAGAAATGGCGTTTTTCCACAGACAAACCCCATAATCCAATGGTGAACGCTGGTGCGATCGTGTGCACCTCTCTTATCAAGGTAAGCATCCTCCTTTAGTTTCTATTTTCATTTTCATGTTAGAAGTTGTTTTTGACTCCTCCTCCTAACTGTACTCACATTTACCTGATTTGAATTAGCCAGATCAGATTATAATATTTGTTATAAATGTTTCTGAGACATGGCTGTAGTTGTATTTTGAATAAGTGACTGTGATCAGTGCTGCCTAGACTAAAAAAGGTTCTTGTCTTTTCTCTGTTTTATTACTGTACACTAGAGCTGCACGATTCTCCATAAAATGATTTTTTTTGCTTAGAATAAAGATCAGTTTTTTTTTTATTGATGTGAGACAAGTTATATATAACACAGCTAGTGCATTAGGATAGTGAGTCCTTTCTATTTTTCTAGAGTCTTATTTGAACTTATTTGAATTTTACAGAATGATACACAAAATATTAAGGTAATATAGCCTATTCAATCTAGCCTACTGTAGTACAAGCTGTGATTCAGCTGCGCACGACAAACAACAGTCGACGCTCCCTGCTCCTGCTCTACATTTGCACGCTTCCGTCCGCGAGAACACACAACGCAGAAAGTGAAGTATACTCGGGCTGACGCGTGCGATGTGAAACCGCTGTAACAAGCACATCTGGCCGCTGCCCGTGCAAAACCGCATGTGACGTGCTGTGTGGGACGGGACTGCTTGTTATCTCCAGATCCGACGAGTAACGCTCGTCTCCTGTCTCCTGGGCTGAGTCGTATAAATGCTGGATTAAATGCTGGTGTGTGTCGAATCGAGAACGCGATCTTTTAACGATTAATTGTGCAGCTCTACTGTACACAGTACACCTACTCAAGGCCTTCACTCTCATTGTGAACTTAAATGTGTTAAATGAGTTCATCCCGTTTGCAGCACCATTATTGTTAGAAGTCTGTTGGCAATGAATTTTGAGTAAAATTCATTCAGACTTTCTATTATCCACATTTTTCCACCCACTCTTGTGACTTAGGCTGGGTGATAAAACGAAACAAATAAATGATATAAACAGAAATGGAGCACAAACTATTCAAAATGTGCATATCATATCAATCAGTACACTAAACATTACTTAATTATAATATAACTATATCATTTATTTCATTTCAGTGCCTCTCTGAATGTTAGTTAGGCGCTCTTGGTCAGAAAAAAAGACATGTAACAAAATATGTATTGTTTTATTTTTATGCATCATAAGAGTATGTTGTAATATACCACAGTATTTTCCTATTTGCATATACACTATATTACCAAAAGTATTCGCTCACCTGCCTTTACTCATTCTATGAACTGAAGTGCCATCCCATTCCT
>JAUCNO010001888.1:6483615-6520772 GCA_032353835.1 Enteromius viviparus
TTTTGTAGATGTATATTTTATCATTAACTAATCTCTTATAAATGACTTATAACCATCCGCTATTCTAAAGTGTTACCTAAAAGGCAAATATGCCTATATCTGGTGGCCTTCTCTCAATACGGGTCATTTACAAGTGTACGTAGGCTACTATACTAAATATTATACTTCGACTTTAATCTCGTAACATTACGACTTTATTCTCGTAGTTTTAGATTTTTATTATTTTTTTGGTGGCACTAAAGCTCCGTCGTAGAATATAGACAGAGGAGCTTTAAAAAAGAAAAACAACTCAATTTTATAGTAAAATTATAAACATGCAGTATGATGCAGTTGCTGATATGTATCTAGCTAAAAAGATAGAAACTGTTTGTAATGCAAATTAATGAGTTTTTATAACAGTATAGCAGACTATCTACACAAACTGCACATACATGACTGCTGCCATTCTATACATCATAATAATATGTATTTATAAAATGTCTAATTTTATCATTAAAGCACTGGGCAGTTTATTGTGGGGCAAACTATATAATGCAATGCAATACAATAATGACTGAGACCTGAACTTATTTGTTACTCAACTTGAACGATTATCCAAGCATTGTTAAAATAAGTAATCCTCAGTTGCTTCAATCCAGCAAATGTTCAGATATCTTGAAATATTGCTTACAGTTTAACATTTATTATTATATTTACTTTATAAAAATCAGTAGCAGAAAGATATGTGTACCACAAGCTGAAGAGACATTTCTAGAATTATACTAAAAGGCCTTTTACTTGCTAAAAAGTGTAGAGGACATGTTTTAGATTGTTTACAACATGATCCTAAGCAAAGTTTTGTTATTTATATTGATAATTTAATAGAGTATACTTTATATAGTTAAGAACATTAACAGAAACTGGCATACTTTATAATACTTTATTAAACAAAAGTTTATTTAAATTCAAGAAAATCCTGTTTTATCCAGCATATCCTCTCCAGGACCTGTGTGGACCCTTGACTTAAAACCCTGGAAACTATAAGATCAACATGAAAAAGTATAATGTGTGTAACTTTCTTGGAACTTCATTTCGAAACTCTCATCAGTCTTTGAACACTGCGGTGAATTTATCCTAAATCCAGAGCGCGCAAAGAAACCTTTGCAAACATGAGTCAACCTGGCATATTCTCCCTCACCCTAGGGTTTCTTACAGGATTAACAGGTTGAATGGTGAAAATGAATGACTGGCACACCAAGCACTCGAAGCCAAACCGATTCCACGCTTTTATGGTCCACGTCTGCGAGCGTCTGCTGAGAAGCAGCCGCCTGACTACAAGCGATGAGCCGCACTCTCTGAGCCCGCTTCCACTAAGCTTGCCAAACAGGAAGGGACGCCCATATATGGGCAACTCTATTGTCTCTAAGGCACAGTCTCCTTAGCCGGCGTTTCCATGACGACCGGATAGAACTCTCAGCCAAACCTCTACTCATAGAGATTCAACTGGTACGATTTAAACCAATCATATAACAGACGACTCGGCTGGAGAAAAAAATATATATAAACCACCAGCTTCTCTGTCACACATCTTATAGAGGTGAAGACGCAAAGGCGGGCTTTGTGGGAAAACTAGGGCATGACACTGAAAAAAACCAACATTTTTTTACTTTTTATTCAGAAGCAGACAGACTCTGTCAAATCTGGACAGTTGCACAGTTTATTTTATAGTACGATATAGACTATGGATTTAATCCATATATTACCATGATGCTTATGCCGTTAGTTTTTGCATACCATCATAGTATTACCATTATAAACAGGCACTAAAGCAGACCGCATAGTGCCTATAATTCAGATCACATGCACAACAGTATTCATTGCAAAACAGTTGATGTGGATCTGCAAGACTGAGTCACACTACCCCCCTCCATCTCTCTCTCTCTCATCACCCCATCTACCTCCTCCCCCATGCCTCAATATCTCTAATCTTTGACTTCTCACCATCGGGATGTGCCCATGTGAATCAGACAGCTATATCTGAACACAACTGCACCTAGAAGCTAGCTAACGCTCCGGGGGTGCACAGGCACCGAGGGGTGCTTTATTGCTCAGAGAGCTGTCTCACACGCATGACTTCCTATCTGTTTGTGTATTATCTGATGCGAGAAGTTAATTACCATTTTTTAACAAACATTCAATCAAATGTTTGAGTTCACGTCTACATAGGAAACTATTCAGAGAACCATCTGCTGTTGCAGACACACACACATACATTCACATGTGAATATTACCTGATCCAGAAGGAGACTTGCTGCGTCTGGAAAAGGCGAGACTTCTGGGAGAGCTTCTGTTTAAAGATCCCATCTTTCCATAGGATGACGATTTCACCACTCGACCCTCTGTCACAAAATCAGATTAGATAGGCACTAATGAAATGACTTCTGTTTGGAAGTTGAAAAATAAATGCATTTCTTTTTTTCATTAAACTAATCGAAACAATGATCGACACTCATAGCATGGTAAACATGGAAGCTCAAATTAGTTTTTTCTATCATGTCACATGAGCTTCCATGTTTACCATGAGATGCTCTCTATGCATTTACGTGAAGAAAAAAAATCTAAATTAATTAATTAATTAATCATTTACTACTAATGTCTTCATAACATTAGTAGTAAATGTTCCATGAATAGCTGATTGATAAATTTTCATACATCTTATATACAGTTTTACTACTGTACTATGTAGGTTGATTGCCATCTCAAATCTTCTTTAAAAGTCTTCTAAAACTAAAAATAATCCTTAAACCGAGGCGCTAAATTAATCCTCTTTTAAAAACAATCTGCTTGTTACAAGTGTGCTCAAAAAGATGGCAGCGCTACAAGTAAGGAAATGGCCTTTAACTCTAAATACAGATCAGAGACTCGAAGATTAAATTAGAATCTGTGGTTGCTCAGATTCTCGCATGCATGTATACGCTGCAATAACCCTGTACTGTATATATAATGCATTGAGAGAGCAATAAGACTGTGGCACCAGGTATGACAGTAAATGCCACAGTCCATTAAGACAGGATTTCTTGAAGGGCAGGTTGCCAATCTCCATGGATTTACATATATAGAGCAAGTTCCAGCACTTAACTCTCCAGTACTTACAAATCAGTGTCTTTTAAAATACACAGTCAAGTTTTAAAAATATGCTTTCTCACAATAGTTAATAACAGTCTTAAATAATCTTCATCAACGGTGATGAAAATTTACATGGCATATCAGAGCCAGTGTGCTTTTATAGGCAACCATTCGGCTCATATTAAAAATGCATCCTCCAGGGAAATCATTGTGGTCAAAGGCTGCCATTTTGGCTCCATCCATCTTGCCATCGGCATGCTTCATATGTTCCTCTCGGCTCTGATCAGAACTCATTAGAGCGGCACGTGTTCCTCTACTAGTGCCTGTGTAATTAAACATCATGATTGACTGCACTCGCTCTAATTCAATGTGATAAATCATCCAACATTCATTAAATTGGTTCTGTACAGTGCAGCTGTAACAGTGCAGGCATTAGTAACAACCCAAAAGAATTCTGATCTATCAGAACTATTTTCTTGTTTCTTAAAAAAAAAAATTAATTATATACTTACTGTATTACAGATATATTCTTTTGTTTATGTGTTGTATAATAATTTTTGCATTTGTTTATGCAATGATCCAAGCTTTGGCAATTTTGTGCAAGTCAGTCTAGTGAACATAGAAGTGAATTACATTTAATTTAATTGACAGACAGACAAAGACAGACAGACAGACAGACAGGCATAGATAGTTTCCAAACACACTTGTTGTGAGCTCAATGAAGACCCGAAGCCAAAGAAACTGAGGAGCCGGTTCTTCACTGAGCTCACATCACTAGAGAGGAGGAGCTAAACGGCAAACAGCCTTCGTCTCTCCACATCATTAATGAAAGAAAACCAGACACACAAACATGCAGAATCTCATTTCCTGAAAACAACAACACTACAAGAACAACATGGAGGACAGAGATGAGAGGAGGAGGTCTATCCATCTAAGACAAGCGGCAAAGGCAGAAACCCATTAGAGAAGTGGCTGGTGTAGGCGTTAAGGGGGAATGAGCCTTTATTTTATATTCCCCATTTGTGGGATGAAACTTTAATGGACTCATTCATAAGCTTCTTATGAACTAATTTGTAACAGGATGTTATTCATTCAAGACAGGACAAAGAGAACATTTCTGGGTAGGTGGAAGATGCCATCCACATGGACTTTCTGCTGATGAGATCATGACAAGTACTGGTTTTTCACTCAATTGAATACAAAGGCAACGACTGAAAGGCTCTTTACCGCTTTCATCCAACATAAAGTCATCCTGGTAACGGAACTTCTCTGGGCCGCATGCGATGAAGATGTCCTCCTCTCCGAAGAAATCTTGAAGACACGCGACCTGCAATTGGAAAGAGAGAACATCATTAGAAGCATCTGAACACCTCTTTGATCATTAGGTTTTCTATCCTGAAGCCATTATTAAAGAGCCCAAATTACAGATCCAGCCTTTCTTCAAAAAACCAATGAGATGGTGTGATCGTGATCGCCACCCAGAAGGCTTTAAGGCTTTGCTGAGCCCATCTCTAATGTCTTTTTAAGATTAGCAACCACCAGCCATGTTGCTGTTGATTGCCCCTAATCAAGAAGAAGTTAGATATACCCACCAAGCATCATTTCCCTTCAGCCCTGTGGCCATCTTTGGGGATGCTAATGGTTTCAAACAATGAATCAAGGGGACAACAAGCAAACAAATGCATGTGTGATCAACCCTGAGCACAACACTAAAGAAACAGAGGACCTTTTCAGAGCACAACCATGAAAGTATTCCTGTTTTTTGACAAAGTACCATTTCTAGTCCTCTAAAGCACGAATGAAGAGAACGCATGGTTTTTCGCATGGTTATTATACAATTATTTTAATGGAAATAAATAGATTTTTGCCGTTTCTAAAGACAATGTGATTGGTGCAAGCTGCCATGCTAAGTTGTGTGTAGCTGCCAGTTGCCAAAGTGTTCTCAATGTTTAAAGCATGCTTCTACGCAGTTAGCCGTGTAGTTCTTTTATAGGCTGTTGCTAAGGTGCTCTGAACGGTTTTAGCACATTGCTAGGCAGTTGCTAAGGTATTGTAGGTATATAGCATGTTATAAAAATATTCTGAATGGTTTAATGTTGCTATGCTGATGCGAAGGTGTTCTGAACAGCTTTTACGTTGTTGCGAGCGTGTTAGCACATCCCTAGGCAGTTCTGAATGGGTTAAGCACATCCCTAGGCAGCTGCTAAGGTGTTTGGCATGGCCTAAGCATATTTCTATGCAGTTGCTGAGGTGTTCTCAATCAAGCGCATCACTTAGAAATTGCTACAACATTCTCAAATGTTTTGCACACTGCTAAGGTATTTTGAGTGCTTAACACGTCAGCTGTTAAGGTGTTGAAAGTGGTAGGCAGTTTCTAAGGTGTTCTGAATGGTTTTACCTTGTTGTTAGAAAGTTGCAAATGTTTTTTGGCGATCACTAGGGCTTTGCTAGGTGGTTGTGGAGATGTTCTGGTTGTCTGAATGTAAACAAACCCCAAATGTAATATACGCTGGTACCTAGATATGGCTCAGATCTCACTTTCAATGTCTATGGGAAGATTCACACATTGGAAGTCTGATTTCTTACAATGGTTATAGCATCAATTTATGGTACAGGAACAAACGATATTAGGTACTGTAACTGGCATGGCACAGACCGCAATATGTTGTGTGTACTATAACAAAAAAACAAGAAGAGAGGGATAAAAGGGTCTGTTTGTGTTAAGAATGAGAATATATATATATATCAAGCAGAGATTTAAAAACATTAGAAAAATAGTTGTACACGAGGGCATGGCTTAGAAAAGAACCAGAAAGCATTGATGTCGCGAAGAAATGTAAAAAATAAGTTTGCTTATGTAAGACTGTGATCAGAAGTTCTCTGTCTCTCTAAGTGAAGCAGACAAAGTGATCAAGCTGGCACAATAAACTGCAGAGCTGTCCAAAGATTAAATGCTTATAACATGGATTATTTCTGAAAACTGGCTTTGATGGAGATGAGAGCAAAGCGCTGCATAATTACATAAAAGTAAAATTACGTAAGTTAAACGTTCAGAGAAATACTGAGTCAAGGACTACACATTAAATCTGTTAAGTTACATTTTTCATTTGGAAATTTAGGATACAAAAAAACCCAGCTCTTCATTCAGAGATTTAAAGTAAAAAGGAATTTGTACCTTCCTCTCACATTCGCCACCGAGGTGACTAGATAGTGCTTTCCCGTTTTGTGATGCTACAATTGCGCCATCTAGAGGACAATCTGTGACAGTGCATTGATAGATTTCTACTTTCTTCTTTTGATATTGTTCATCAGTTAAATCATCATCAAATTGTTCACTGCGAATATGTAACGGTTAAATTCATATCAATATCGATTTACTTCCACCAATAAGATTATTATTAGTAAATATTATTAGAATATTTACCTAAACGGTACAGGGCAATGATTTATGAAAACACTAGGTGTCGCTGTTTACATGCACTTAGCCAGAACAAATGGAAAACAAGAATAGCAATAAACTGGCAATATTTTTACATGAAAATCTAATTGAAATACCTTGGTTGAGCTTATTGCGACAACAGTCCACACATTATTTTTCATCATGTGCAAAAAAAGACAATTATAATATTATAATTATAATGTTCTATCACTGTTTTAAAAACCAATAATAATTGAACATAAACGAAACGGAAGGTTTAAAACTAAAAAATATATATGGCACAAAATAAATATTTAAGATGTAAGTACAAGAACAGGTCACTAAGCAAGAAAGCCAATTCTAATCTAATATTTACTGCAACAAAACTTAAAATGCTGATCTAATATAATTTCCAACAAATGATAAAAATGCAATTGCATACTTTTAGACCAAAGCGTATAAATCAAACCAAATTTTGGGTTTTGCTATACTTCATGCTGCTTATTTTCTAATGTAAGCACACAAATAAATACATTTGGCAGGCAAATATTCTGAAGCCTGGAGGACTAAAAGGTCTCTTGATACAAATGAACTGTCTCATTGTATTATGTTAAACAAATGAAATCTCTCTTCAAGGCAGTGTTTTGCTGCAGTACAGATGCTCCATCTTGTTCTCACCCACGGCTCTGCTAATTCAGCAAAACAATGTGATATGCTATTTTTATCACTCTCAGTGAAGTTTCACAGAGGAACAGAACTCTGTACAAAATGTTTGAAACTACTTGAGGATGTGAACAGAAAGTGAGGCCAGTGGGGTTATATATAGCTGCACAGGTACACCATGCAGTCATCAGAAGAAAAGAGGACAACATGAAGGGCTTTAACCCTGAACAAGGGTATTATTGTGGAATCAACATTTCCATTTCATATTATATTATATGAGCATCTCACGATCTGAACATATGTGTTAACATCTCTGTGAAAAAAACATACTCTTATGTACAAAACAATCCAGAACAAATGCAGAGAGCCTCTTAACAGGGTTAAAACTGTGCACCTCTGTTCTATGGGAGGATGAGAGCAACATTTGTCCTGTTCAGGAGGAAAGTGTTGCATAAACAAGTCAGGTTTCTGACAGCTGATAGCAAGCTCTGCATCCTCGTCTCTTTCTCTGTCTTTGTTCTCAGGTTCTATAGTGGCCTAGTTCACCCAGACTGACTTGTGTCTAAAAGAAGATGTACTAAACTAAAAAATACCCATGTCACCCAAAAATGCACTGTATACAGTATGATGCGATTGTACATATTATATGCTTATTTAAAATACAACCCAAAAACATTTTAAATTAACATGAAGTTAACAATAACAAGAATTAGCACTTTGACTATTGGCAAAACATTTAACGGGCATTGTATAATGTCATTTTATATCTATGCCAACTGTATTTGGATGAAAAATATTGTCTTTAAAATAATGTGCAATGATTAGTCCACAACAGTGTTGTTATTGTTAACTAAATCTAAAACTTTCAAATGTTTTTGTGAATTAAATTTAATCTGAAATTAAATAAAAAATTAAGAATTCAAAATTGAGATTTGAATTGAGAGCCGAAATGCATATATGTTTGTGAGAGACTGAACTGTTTAAATGTGTGTGAGAGCAGCAGCAAACAGTCAGTGGCAGGACTCATGCCATTGGTTAAGCCAGTATTGTTGTTCTGTTGGTTACTGATCAAACAAACACAGCCAGGGTTTTTAACTTGTCAGGGAACCTACAGATAGATTACTGTAAGTAAGATCTGCATATTAAACCTGAAAAAGTAAAGTATTATATATGAAAAACTTTCAACACTGCTGCATTTGACAGTCTGTCAGAGTGACTGTCGCTGTCCTTGGTCCTGAGAGGCTCTACAACAGAGACATTTCTCCCACTGACAATCAGAATACTCTCACAAGATGTTTACACCATGTGTTCACTGACGAGAGACAAGCTTCTTTCTAATGTGAAGAGAGGTATAGCCTTAGACAACAAGCCAAAACTAAGGCTAAAAGGCCTCCTTTTCTCAAAGCACTCAATCAGGGTCAAACGGCAGGTCTTCAGGTTAATCCAGTTAGTATCAGGTGATGGGACCCAGAATAGCTGTCCCTGTCAAAAGGGCAGAGATAAATTCGGTGGTGAGGTCATGACCCGTATCAATGCCAGCTCATGCTTTCACACTCATCCTCAGCCCACAACCTGCACAGGCATGTGTGTGTGTGTGTGTGTGTGTGTGTGTGTGTAAAACAGCAGGGAATCTGTAGGGGTAGAAATGTAGAACATCACGCCACAAGCTCACATACAGCCATCCTACACCCATATGTGTGTGTGTGTGTGTGTTCATGTGGGTGTATGTGTGTGTAAATGTGCGTAGAGGGAGTGAGGGAGGAGAATAAGGCTTTACAAAATGACAGCATTATGATCGTGGGAGGCTCGTGTCTCATCAGAACAGCCCGGTTTTTAAACAGAAGAAGCCCATCAGACAACAGATTGAATTATTGCCCACCTCCATCTGAGTGTTCCTCAAGCCTCCGCACAAAGTGTTCAAAATAACTGCTGTCTTTAGCTTGTTTAGCTTGAAACACAAAATGAACTTTGACACTCCGACTTTTCATAATGTCACATTTGAATAGTGGGGTAAGTTTAAACAATATCTTTTGGGTTCAGGGTTTTTTTTTCTTGAGGAATACAAAAGATGATGTTCTAGGCATGAAGTTGCACTTTTTCCAATTGATGAAAATATTTAGTGACCTTTAATACTCAGGAAAAAGACAAAATAGGACCATAAGATCACCATTAATTTTTCTATATAATTTGTGAACTGTATTCCTAGATTGCTGAATTCATATGACAGATTTCATAACAATAACAATAAGAGTATAGGGTCAGAAAGAGTTTTTTTTTTTTTTTTTAAAGGAATTGTTCATTTTAATTATTATTTTATAATAATAATAATAATAATAATAATAATAATAATAATTCAAAACTATCAACAAATACATTTACAATATTATAAAATGTTACAATTAAATTTTTAATGAATACCAGGTTTTTAAGATTTCTATTCATCCAAAAAAAGTATTTTTGTAGTTTTTAGTCTGTTTCTCATACAAAGAAATTGAATGATTTAAGAAGCTGCACTGACATCTTATGATTAATAAAAAAAAGAAGAAAAAAAAGCACCCTAAATATTTATATCACAGAGAAAAAAATCTGTGTATCTATGGAAAGACAAGAATATAACACATTTTCTTTTTTGGATGCACTGTCACTTTAAGAGCACCAGGAGTCAAGGGAACTGAGCCCTAATAATGTCACTGTCTGCTTTAATATGAAGCTACTGCAGATGAATTAGCTGCCATCTTGATCTCCTAAATCAGGCCTGCTAAATGGCGTGCAGACTACAAGAGCAGTTACATAAGATCTCAATTACATAAGACATATTCTATTCCAGAAGTGGGTGGAGATTAGGAATCATTTTATTATAACCGAGCTGCAGCGAGCGATAAAAATCACATCCCTCGAGAAAAGACTGCAGGAAAAGATGTAGCTTCAGACGCTCAGACTGTTATCTCAATTTCGCTCACTCTCTTTGATAATAATTTCACCACACTGCTCTCATTAGAAAATTCTGTGTGGACGTTATTATTACAGAACACATATGAAGATGATTAATTAATTGTTTCTCTGAGAGATCATTTTCAAAGATGATTCAATGCAGCACTTATGCAATACTTAGATCAAAAGATAAATGCAAAACAAAAACAGTAATCTAGAGCAGCATTATGTTGTACTTTAGTTAACAAGACAGATATAAATGCCCCTTATTTTCTTGGCTTGTGTGTGGTTTTGGCAGCAGACACACATTAAAATGATTTGCATGGAAAGCTCATTTGCTGTGCCCACAAACACAAAGTGCTTTTATTTCCAAACACCAGCTGTCAACTCAAAAGTTCACATACTAACACACACTTCTTCATACACACACACAACTTGTAGGAGTGACTCAGCAAAAGCAGCAGACTAACTATAATCTGATCTCCAGATACCTGCTGTCTGACAAGCTACAGCGTACTCAGAATAAATGAGGATGGATGAGCTGAAGTACAAAGGAAAGGAACAACTGTGCTTTTTTGAGGGGAATTCGCTGCTGTTTATTTGCAAGTGCTCTCTGTCTTGTTATAGCGCCCGGGTTATGAAAGGAATTATGCAAATCAGGCAACGTAAAGACGTTCATGCAATCTGTGCTGAGAGCAATCTGCTCTTGTGAGCTCTGAGTGTAAGGTTACCAGACAATGCTGCAGACTACCACTGGTGTACTCGAAGGATCGTGTTTTTTTTTTTTTTTTTGGCACTCCACTGCCTTGTTTTCCATTTCTAGACAGACAAGTTTGATCATTTTCTCGTGATTTTGCAGTATTTTGTGCATGGCTGTTCACACAGGGCATGTTTAAGAACTAAGATGCAGGGCACATGAATGGAAATGTTTTAAAAACTTTTTTTGCATTCATAGAACAGTGCACAAGATGCCACAAATTATTATAGCACATGTAAAAAGTATGATAATGATAATAAATTAATTATGGGTGTCACAAAATAATCAATACAAATTTTTTTAATGCAGCAATATACAATGCTACATTATGTTTTAAGGTTTAAGTCAAAATGCGTTACAGTCAAGGCATCTGAATCAAGCTCTTTTAAATGCTTAAAGACTGCATGGCTTGTGCATATATATTATATTCTGTCATTTGATCATTATTTGATGAATTACTACATGGTCAATACAAAATATGCACAGGCTTTTCTTTTAAAAGGAATTCTACGCACGTCTGTTTTTGTTTGCTCGTTCACAAAACTAAACGCAGTTCTTCCACAATCTATACCGAGTCTAATTTACATAGAAAAGAAAGCTGTGGACGATGACTTCCTTTTCAGCGCTATTGCAACATATTTAGCACCACACAGGCCTACCAAAGAGGGGAAATCTGTCCCTTCGTTGTTCACTAATGCAAACTAAATGAAAACAAAACACTCTAGAGCCAAAAAAAGTTGCCTTGAGTACAATTAAAACAAAACAATCTACAATAAAACAAAGAAAAAAGAATGTAGAGTAAAAGCAAAATAAATAAACGTGCAAATGTTATTGTAACACTAAAACAAAGAAACAAAAAACAAAACCATCATCTTGAGTAAAACTCAAACAAACAAACAAAGAAACCAAAAACTACAACAACGCAAAAGCCATCAACAGTAAAACATAACAATCATCTAGAATAAAACAAGTTTTCTAGAGCAAGACCGAACAAAACAATCATCTAGAGTAAAATAAAACAGGCAATAGTAGTTATATTTACAAGTGGGGTGCCTATGTAAACAAGACATATATAAACACCCCTAATTCACTAACTGCAGCACTTTATCTCGTTTTTCACTAAATGCAATATATGGGAACATTACTGAAACCCAGATTAAACTTCAATCTTAAATTGAGTTGCTAATCCAGATTTGGATTTTAATATGGATTGAACTCACCAGGAAACAAAGAAATTCTGCTGACTACAATATCTGTGGAGAGCGTGACCATATGCCAAAGGCAGAATATCTGGCCATTTTATTGAACAGGAGGGGAACGAGAGGTGAGGAGAGCTCAAGAGGGGGTGAATGGCCCTCCAGACAATGGATGGCTGTTAGAGACTGAAAGACACGGCTAATTAAGCAGGGTGTGTGTATGCAATGGGGCGGAAAATCAGTTATGTCCATACGACAAACCCTGAAGAAGAGCAAACACATGAATGATTGCCGATTACACGCCTGCTATGTCTCCGTCTTGGTCCGAAGCATATGCCAGAGGTCATTAAGAATCAGTTGCAGTATGCAGGACACGTCTGTCTGGTTATTCATGTGTGTGTGTGTGTGTGTGTGTGTGTTAACTATTTGAAAGCTGTGTCTTAGTGTGTGTAAATATAAGCTTAACGGATAAGAACAAGAGAGCCATGTCCACGGCCTAAACCACTTATCATACGTCTACCTCTCTCTCAGACTAAACTCCCCACACACACTACTGCCCACGGTGACGCCACAAAGGCTCAGGCCGTTACTAAGCAACTGGATCACATCGTCATAGAAACTGTTGAAAGGGGGGGTCGATCAGTTTCTTTGGAAGGAGAGATCATGAGGGAGCAACAAGCATGGATAAAATTAGCTCATGTCCAAAGTCCTGTCCTTTGTGAGGAAAGACAACCAAAACTGAAACTCTGTATATGTGTCACAATGTCAGAGACAGACCGAAAGCTCCAAGCCAGGGACATTTAGAGGATGACGTTAAGGCTCTAAAACGTTTAATTATGAATTTCAGATGCATGCCCTCTTTGCCTCCCATCTGTCAGCAGTGTCCTCCAGCATCACAAGCAAAAATATAAGCCTGCGCTCAGCATTACTGGAAATTTCTGGAGATCACATGGGGACTAGATCCAGGTCAGTGGCCATCTGAGGGGAACTCTGATGTGGCACAGAAAACTTTTCCAACTCTTCAATCAATCTATAAAACCAGTGGTGCTTTTATATGCAAAACTTGCCACTAGGGTGCTCTGGATAGTTAGGTAGGGTGTTGATTTGTGGGTCTGAAGAGTCGAAATGGTTGATTAAACATCAAGTTAAAAGAGCTGAAAGTCTCTTTGCGAATTCTCTCTGATAAGAGAATTCAAATCTGGCATTCACTAGTTTTAACATTACTCTATGGTTGTTTAAAATGTTGTAAGCAATTGCAACTGAAATGTTCTAGGCCCAGAAACATACAGTAGTAAGGACATTGTTAAAATAGACATCAGTGGTTCAACTTGCTATGAGAAGGAAAGGAAAGGAAAGGAAGGAAAGGACGTGACTAGTGGCCAGGTATGTTTTCCCATACTAGGAATTTCCCATACTAGGAATCCACCCACAATCCCTGCCGGACCTGGGACTCGAACCCACGACCTTTGGGTTACAGGTCCGACTCTCTATCCATTAGGCCACGAAAAGAGAGAAAAATAAAACTATTTTATTCAACAATGCTTCTCCTCCATGTCACTGCTTGCCACCATTTATGAAAATCATGAGGTAGACTCTGGTAGACTATATACATCACAAACTCCTAGTTGTCACACAGAAATTGCAAAAAAGCAAGCAGAATAACCCAGTAACTCCCCACTAGTATATTCTCATACAGAGTATGATTTGTTCTTTTCTAGTACAGCATCACAATGTTTTTTTTTCTCATCATAAAACCCTACACAATCTATCCTACAGGAACACTCCTCACTATATGTAGCAAGATGGAATAAGGCCTTGATCTACCGTCTCTGACCTCATTATACAGGTTATCAGAAAGGTGCCATGAGACTCACGCAAAGCCCAGAAACCCAGATCTCTCTTGTGATCATGAGCTTTTCGAATTCATTCACATTTCATTTCCACATAAAGACGGTGGCTACATGCCTCTCTCAAGCATGCTAGCAACTGATGTCTATTTTTAAAACCACGTCAGGTGCTACAGACATCAGAGCTAGAAGCAGATGTTGGTTCCGTTACAGTGATTCAAAAGCTGAACACATCAACGCCTGGCAGTTGCATGGCTTTTCAATACTTCAATATTTTGCAAGAAACATATGGGTATGAGAGTAAACTACACCATTATTTGCACCAAAAACAACTTTTAAGTTGCATCAGGAATTTGATCTGATATGAAATCTGCCTGGCATTAACAAAAGGAAGACACATCTCCACCAAGCCATACGATACTCCAGTAACTGGCAGGATTTGTAGCTTGAAGAATCGCATACGTTTGGCAAAATCACATTCATATGCGAGTTATCAAATTGCAATCCATCTCCTTATAATTAGCTGTTTCACTGACAGACAGACAGAGATTGTGCTTTCACTGAAATATGTCATAAAATGTGTTAAACGCCATAAACATTCTCTATTTGGAGCACATTTGACATTAGACTCCACCAAGGCAGGTGATAAACTGTAATTTTATTCACTGACTGAAAGCAGAAATCCATATTTTTCTTTCACAAGACACAGACAGGTTCATTTACATACATTAACAGCGCAGAAAAAAAGTCTGTTCTACTGAATCATATCCTGGCTCGGCTCTTTTACTGAACTTTCCCTCAGCAGATGAAATTGAATATACATGGATTTTCTCAATTCTTTTTTAAAACCAACACGAGCCTAGTGAAAAAGCCTGCGATGACATAATACCAAAATGACAATCCTATATGTAAGAGACAATAAACTACCTCATCATCACTCAACAAATGCTTTAGAAATTCCATTAATCACCTACACATCAACCAAACACAGCAACAATAATGTTATCATAACCTGCTTCCACACCTGGGTCCTGCATTCAAACTGGACAATAAACAGGAAGATGTACTTTTATTGCTTTGTTAATTGTGCACCTGAACTTTCCCTCCACCTGCTATTTCATTTCGTTCATCTAATGCATTCATCTTTTTTCCCCCTAACCCAGATAGATTCTTTTATTTTCTCTCTCTGTCTCTTCTTCCCGGTTTCTGTAGCTTTTGTTCATAATTCTATTAGGACAAAATCGTGTGCTGTAACTGTGCAGGTCAGGTTTGTTCATTAGACAGCTCCCTCAGGCCCAATCGATCCCTGTTCTAAATTTAGCACCACCCATAATGCTCTTACTTTATCTGGATGGTGACCAGGGTTTTGAAGCCGTGCTTTGTAACCTCTGATATCAGTCCCACACAGTGGGAGGAAGGCTTTTATGAATCACATTTTATTCGAAATACATATTTGTTGCTCAATATGCTACTCTAACAAGGCAGTCTTGAGTGCACACGATATAAAGTGCTCCGGTTTTCCACGTTCAAGGTGATTTAGAGGGCTTTTCAAATAGAAAAGACCAAGTCTGAAAATCTGAGACACTGCCAGCACAGAGATCAGTGGAGAGAAGTCTGCGTTAGAGTATTAAAATAACTAAAACTAAAAAAAAAAATGCACATACTTAATAATAATAATAATGACACATTACTAAAACGTACAAATAAATGAAACTGGAAACAGAACAAAGAAAAACTAATTCAAAAATATACTGAACATTTTACGAAAACTTATGTAAAATTATTTAGAAATGACTATTTTGGGGTTGCTAAGCAAATTTAGTCATGTGACAAAAGGTCAAATTTTCTCCCTGAGGCACATGATGCTCTTTGTATCAGAAGTTCATGCAGCTGTAGTGCTGCTTTTATTTTTTTACTGCAAAAGGGGACGTGCCTAATTAAAATATAAAATGAATATAAATAACATTTTTCACAAAACTGCTTATCCTAATAATATAATAGGCTATGAAACCAGTACATTCAAATAGAAAAATTTTTAAAACTTCACAAGTGAACTTTAGAACTGTACTTCATTGTACAATGTGAACGATCAATTACTGATTAACATATGTCAAAGCACATCATGCGCCCTTCTGTCGTTCTGCATATGTGGAGTGGCACAGCTGTTTCAGTGCGACACGAAAAAGTGGGAGGAGCCAATCAGAAGCCTGAGTTATTTCTGTATGCTCTGAGCCACCGGTTCTATCATGTTGAGTGTGCGTGGGCGAAGACACAGATTCCCATTCATAAACTAGACTATCTGCCATAAATCTCGCTGTAGGTTAGGGGGAGATTTCTGCTGTAGCATTTGAAATAATGAGACTTCATTATTTATAATTCAAGGCTTGAGGGATGAATTCATTTCAGAGATTTAAAAAACAAGAGCCACATTGTTTAGATGGTGAGCCCCCTACTTCTAGGATATTTTTTGTGGGTTTTACAACTATTTGAAACACTTTTTGCTCTATGCAGTATTTCAGTCGACTGATAACAATAAGATAACAGTAATTCTCTTGTTGATGAATGAATCAATTCTAACATTTCTATTTCACAAGCACTCAATTATCCGGGACTCCCAATGTGCAATCTCAGTACGCTTACAAGTTTTCCGTGCTAGTTCAAAGGGTGAGCTTACATAACAGAAGCTATTGTGAACTACACGTTCCATCACGATACAACACAAAACAGATTCTCATTCAAGACCCTGAATTGATTCGATCATGACAGCAGTATCAAGATTTCCATTCATAAACTGGCAGTCTTACCTGTTTTCCCTCAAGAGTGTAGATCCTCTTGACGATGCCCGAATCGAGCTTTATAGCATCTGTAATGTCAGTGAGAACTTGCTCAAAGGAGTGAGCCGTCTTCTTGTTGAGCAGGATACGAACCGCCTTCCTAGGCTTCACCCCACTCCGGATGATGGTGACCAGTTTGGGTCTGATGAAGTCTTTGCTCTCTTTGGACTGCGGTCCTGATTTGGAGCTGGCTAAAGATGTGGGGCACTTGCCGGAGCCCAGCGCCCTCACATTTACAGACCAGTTAGGGTTGACATTGTTGGAGTAGTCGAGTTTTTTAAAGGCTTCGGTGGAGCCACAAACATAACTCTCACCTAAAGTGCAAAGAGAACATAGTGATATAATATAGTGTCAGATTTTACTGATTTTCAACAAAAAGAATGAGTGCATTTCAGGGTAAAAGACCCGAGGCAGTGACTGGTGATTTTCACTGTTGACTGAGCTGTCATCTCTGTTAAAATGCATTGATTTAAGGTAGACTTAAATGCTCATCATTGAGTGCCCTAATTCTGTATCCTTGTCATCACTTCTACTGCTCTAATTTTGAAAAGAGAATCCAAAAGCATCCAAGGCACCATGCTATGGCATTTTTAGAGCATCTCTTAAAACAATATGCTATTATATTTAAATTATAGGCTTATTTGATAGAACTATTCGTTCAGAATACATTGTTGTACTAAAAAATGAACAGCAAAGCACAAAACAAAGGGCAGAGAAATAGTAATTTTGAAATTCGTGGCAATATGAAACAATTTTATGTTTAGAATTTGATCAGTACAGCGCAAACAGGATAATTTAGGCAATCCTGGGCAGAACGTGGCACAGAGAAGAGGTAATTTGTATGATTAACTCTTTGTGTGCTTTTGTACAAGCTGCTTACTGGTGTTTTCTCATGATGCATTTTTAAAAAGTTGAAATACATGATACAGACATTGTGTTTTTGCACAAGATGCTGATAAAACAGGCAGATAAAATGCAGCGGGAAAGTGATATGGGGGCAGTTTCCTGAACAGGGTTTAAGACTGGTCCTAGATTAAAATAAATGTTAAGAGCTGTCTAAACTGGAAAAAGCTTGCACTGAGATATCTTAAAATACATCATTATCTGTGAGCATTTTAAGACCAAACAATGGCAATGCATTTTTGTAAGACACGTTTCTAAAAAAAAATGGAAGTGTCCTAAATTAGCAAAAATCTAGTCCTGGCTTAATCTAATCCCGATCTGGGAAACCGGCCCAGAATGTTCTATTGTAATAACATTTTGCAAGATTACTGTTTTATTCCGTTTATTTTAGATCAAATAGACTGAAAATAGACTCATAATGATCCTAAACTTTTGAACAGCAGGGTATATCTAGTAACTGCTCACATAGAAGAACACAGTGAAACATACAATGGAGAGATTGACAGACTGGACTGCAAAAGGGAGGCACTTTTTGTCTAATCAAGAATTTAATCTGTAATATCTTTTATTTGATCTTATTTTGTGGGCTTTTTAAATCAAATTTGCACTTGATTCATTTGTTACAAACCATGCACTTAATTTGATTAAAAAGTCAGTTGACAGCCCTACAATTGATCTTAACCCAGCACCAATCCACACATTAAAAGGATGCACCGTCACTCTCTGTGACGAATGTTGGGCATCCTGTGAAGTTCAACCTCACATCTCCCATCACACCTGAACTCAACCATTGTGATTGCTATTCTCATATTGTTCTCCTGTGATGACACAAAAATGTCTTTCACCCCTCTGATGTTTTCCGGTAGGTCAGTGCCGAATGTAAGTCGTGCCTGTCGGCTTCCTTTGCACCTAAGTAACGCATGACATCATTTCCTCCTGTTCCTTCCGAGTCCTTGAGCACCACCATGAGCGTGTACTAAAAGCGTGTGATATGCTGTTAAAAGGCTCTGTGTGCTGTTTTATGTTGTTGCATATTTTGCAGACGTAGGATCTGTGGGATTTTTTGACCACTGCTGCAGGTCAATGACGTTGGTAATTGTTCCTTTCCATTTTTCCCTCCCTCCCCATGAACAAGCCTGGATACTAAAATATCAGTAGTGCCATTGTGTTTCTTAATAAGGCGGCAACTGCATAAAATAGAGCATCTGTGCAGGACCAAATGGTCTTTAGTGCTAGAAACTACAGAAGCCCATAGAGGCCATGCATTATTATTTTATTATGCCGTCTTTATAAGATCTCAGTGCAAACATACTGATGCATGACCTTTTGTGGGTTTCCGAAGTAAACTGGGTATGTAATACATTGAACATTTTTTTATACACCTTGCAAGAAATACTGTTCAACAGGGGTGTAAAATGTGTAGAGATAGTATGCTTGTGTTCAGTTAATGATTTAATACAATTTTATTTAACGTAAAATTATTTCATGAGTTTAATTTTTAGTGTTCTGACTTTATAATGCTTAAATTTGTAATTGTTTTATGTGCTTTAAAATGTGTATATTGGAAAAAGCATGATACAAGTAAATTAGAGTAATACTTTTGGGAAATTGATTAACTTTTTTAAGGTTCAACAAGGGTTTTACTTTTCTAAAATTACTGTAAGTCAATGTCTATTAATGCTGAATTTTTAGCATCCATTATAGTTCAAGTTTTCCATGTCACATCAGAAATCTTTTTAATACACTGATTTTGGTGCCTGAGGATTTAAGTGGTCCTGGGAAAATCTGTAATAAAATATATAATATATAGATATTTAATGCAATATATTTTTTGTGAATGTAGGTTTTGAGTAGTGTAATCTATCTTTTCTGAATAAAAACACTGCTGTCTTTCAACGAAGACAAAAAGTACCTCATTTAAACTTTTTAAAGGGGTCATATGATGAAAAGAACAATGTTTTGTGTATTTGGTATAATACAGTGTGTTTATGCTGTTTCAGGTGCAAAACACATATTCCACATAATGTACATTTTTGTTTTTCACCTCATGACTCCTGAAATGAGTCGATTTATACAAAACTCATCATTTTAAAAACGTGCGGTCTGCTCTGATTGGCCAGCTATCCAGTGCACTGTGATTGGCCGAATATCTTAAGCTTTTTGCAGAAATGTTACGCTTCTTACCATAACGTGATGCCGTGTCCAGGCGGTATGACACCAAAACAATAAAACACATTACAAGCAAGGCATTTGTTGCATCCAGTGGGGACATAATTACTGATTATCATGAGTTAGTACTCTTTTTACACATCGTGTTGTATCGCGCCTCGTAAACATAACACCATGTCTGCATTTGTGATCGGAGTAACGACAAACAACAAGCACAACTCTTCACTGCTCAAAACATGCGTTTGAAAAGCAATTAGCACATACTTTAAAATAAACCTCACTTATTTGAAGGTTGTGAGTCAGAAGCGCCAGACTGTCCTTTCAGAGTTAGTCTCAGCCAGCGTAGGTTTTAATCAGTCCTTCGTAAATGCTCTGAACACACTCTAATATTTGTGTTGAACTGTTCTAATACAGTGTTATAAGTACAACTTAACCACTGATTTCTAATGATGTCCTTGGAAGCACAAATACAGCAGTTTCACTTTCACAAAGACACAGCAAGTGGCACAGAAACACTAAAGCCAGAATAAGAGTTCGGCCTCTGTCTTTGTGTAAACATTTGACCCCTGTTATGAAAGCACGCCCCCACTTTGTGATATCACAGAGCCGTTTTGGGTAGGGTGAACAAGTCATAACTTTTATAAAGAACATCTTTTATTTTTTCAGATCTTTATGCACCAAAAGCTTGTAAGAGAAAGGAAAATTTGAAATGGCATCATATGACCGCTTTAATGATGAGTGAATGTACATACAAACATATTTATATTATTTTTTTAATACAATTATTGTTTTTTCTTTAGGAAGAGTAATTAAGGAACAATAGTTCCCCCTAAATAATACATAAATATAGTAATTAAGTGCAATTATTTGAGTATTTTACACCCCTGATGTTCAGCAGTCTAAACAAACACATTAGTCACTGTTCATTTATGGCAGTAATGCAGTCGATCTCAGTGGCTCTTAACTCTTTGCATTAATTTGACAGGTGTCTCAACCCACACTCAGTCTGGCAGAAAGTTGTAGGTTAATGGACACTGATCCACACTCACTCAGAAATGCATCAACACACAATGCATAGATCCTCCTCACACAGACATCATCTTAAGACGTTGCCAGCCCCTCTGATTCACATCCACTCTGTTTTTGACCCACTTCTGTGTTTGGCCTACAGGTCTCCATGAACACGTTTAACTCCAGTCTTTGCTCTGTAGCGGTTCATCATCATTTTTTCTTTGTAGAGCATAACAGTACTTTACCGTAGTACACATATGAAATGATTATGATCTTCTCATTGATTTCTAACAACAGATTACTAACTGAGGATTTTAGTATTGTACTGGTAATATTAAAGGAATGATCCATTTCCTTACTGCTAATCCGTATGAGTTAGTTACTTTTCTGATTTCTGTTTTCCCTATGATGCTAAATGTTTTGTGAGATTATATTTATGTCTGTTATTTCTTTCCTGTGTCTTTCAGCAAGGGGCAAGCAATGCTGAGAAGTTTGATTATGTAAGTCATTTATGAAAACGATTGTGATATGTTATTCACTGTTGACTTTGAGTTCGATTGATCTGTTTTGATTTCTCTATTGCAGATGATGGGCTTCCTGAAAAATATGGCAGGAAATGAATATGTTGGTTTCAGCAATGCCACGTATGTTCTGTAGATTTGATCATAGATACAGTGGGCAAACAGTCTGTTAACATGTTATAACATTGATGAATTGTGTTTCTAGGTGTGATTGAGGTAACTGATTATTTATGTGTCAACTGATCTAGATTCCAGTCAGAGCGTGAGTCAGGAGACAGGAATTTCGCTATTGGCTATTACCTGAAAGAAAAGAAGGTTAGTATCTTTCGATTCGATTACTTTAGGTGATTTATTGCACCCAACCATCTCTCTGTTTCTCTTCACATATACCCTTTACATTTTACATTCTGTTACTTTTTGGGTCCGTTCACACAGAACAGGTTTATGCTTTAAAAAACATGAGACACAGGCAGTGGATGGAAAGGCTCCAAGATGTTTTGAACTTTAACACCTGTGTTTTAAGAAGGCCGTATCATGTGTAGAATCCAATGCAAGATTCAAGCTTAATGGTCAGATGTCTTAAAATGGAAAATTAACTCACATTTTTTGGGATGTGAATGGCCCCTTTGTCCATTTTCTTTAAGTAGTGGTGTCTTGCTTTAATCTGAATTTCTCTTGTATACAGTGCTTTCCAGATGGTACAGACATGACTGCTGTTCTGGACCTCTACTTCCAGGTGTGTAGAGACATCCCTTCCATTTCTAAGTTACTGTCAGATTGCAACAGAAAAGTTATGAGCTTGTTGCAAAGCATTCTGGGATTACCTTTTAAAATGTTTACATTGTAACTAATCCACACTACCATTAAAGTTTGGGGTTAGTGAGATATTTTTAAAGCATGTTTATGCATTAATTTTATTTTAATATTTAGATTTTTTTTATTATTTTATTTTATATTTAATTTAATATTGCAAAATATAATTGTAATTTAAAATTTGTGTGTGTACACATTATTATGTTAAAGCATTTCTTAAAAAACGTAAACTTTCAAATGCTTGTATATTACCAAATTAATCAATACTTAAAGAAATTGCATCCAAATTGGAATCCAATCAAAGCAAGAGCTTGTGAATCCGAATCCATGACTCTGCGATACACTACAGTCGAATGGTTATTGGAGGACATAGAAAGCTGTTTTTCTGACATGAATGGCTCCGGCTTAGTTGGACATAGCACAAGCATGGCAAGACTCCTGTCATGTGCCTCTGAGATCATGCTGCATGTGTAATGGGATAGTGCAGCTGATGGCTTTCTCTTACACACACAGACACAATTCTAAGGGTGTTGTCCATAAGGAAAGCTGTCAAATGAAGCATGTTGGAATAAAAACTGTGATTGGGCATCCTGGTTTAATACTATTTCTTATTCTCATGTGTTTGTGTGCAGCTGTGCTCCATCGAGGTAACATGTGAGAGTGCTAGCGTCATGGCTGCCACACTGGCCAACGGTGGCTTCTGTCCAATCACAGGCGAGCGTGTGCTGAGCCCCGAGTCCGTGCGAGACACCCTCAGCCTCATGCACTCCTGCGGCATGTATGACTTCTCCGGACAGTTTGCCTTCCATGTAAGTTATTGTGCACGCAGATTTGTGCCAACTCCTTTCCTGTTTTACCACATCATTTTTCATATGGAAATTATATTTTAGTGAATTTCCCTGAGACTATACATGCCATAGTTTTAAGTCTGGATGTCCTGTACAGAGCACATTCAGGGCTTTTGAGAGATACCAAATGATTGGATCTTTCACTATGACCACTCCCTCTGTGTCTGACATAATCGCTGACATTAATTCAGTAACACTCTTATAGTAATATGACAAAATTTTGTAATTATTCAAATCTGTCAAATATTTAGATTGTGTGTTATAAATGTGTTTCAAATCGAAACATGACTCTCTGTTATGAAACGGTATGTTTATTTTATACATGTCCTCATACGAGGACACCAGGACTAAGAAGAGACTTAAGAAATAAAAAGGGGAAATATAATATATTTCATAAAATACTGAAATATAATTTAATATATACTTATTATGAAAAACTGCATGTTGCCCCAAAACACATTAATATGCTTATAAGATTTAGTTTATAGATGCATTACACATAATTAGAAACCCATCTATATCTATTTTGCATAAAGAAAAATGCTTTATTGAATAAGAAAGAAAAGTGTTTATACTGCATCAAAACATGATATTATGCTATATCACTAATATCACTATTAGTATATCACACAAATATTACAATTATTGTAACTACTTCCTTTTTAATATTTATTGTTGTTTCTGTTGTTTTAGTTTATGTCATGTCTATTGTAATTTCTGTTACATCTTCACAAAAAACATTGCCTGCCTCATTGTTTTAATACAAGTTACATAAATCAAACTCTCCTAACTATCAAAAATTGAGAATGAATTAATTAATATTAATAGGGTTGTCCAAAAGCACACATTATAATTATTTTTGTTAATCAAAGTGCACTAAATTTCAGATTGACTAAAGAGTTTAAAACCTGTGACTTGTTTGTTTTCCTACAATACAACATAATTTTGGTTTGCTAACACCCATAATTTAAATGCTAATCAAGCTCATTATAGGACATGAAAGTAATCATTTATTCTTATTTAACCCAACCCACAGTCTTTCAGCCAAACATACCACCTTAAGTTTAAAATGTCATGTTTTTGAATGTTAATCTGTTTTGTTCAGGTGGGTCTTCCAGCCAAGTCAGGTGTGGCTGGAGGTATTCTGCTGGTTGTGCCCAATGTGATGGGCATCATGTGCTGGTCTCCTCCATTGGACAAACTCGGCAACAGTGTCCGGGGCATCCAGTTCTGCACGGTATGTCAGTGTTATTGTTTGCAGACACACCTACACACACAAACACTTTCATTTCTTATAATGTTAAACCTATGTACTGAAAATTACGCAAAAAGCCAAGATCATAAATGTACAGTACTGCTTCAACATTTGGGATCTATAATTTAATATTTATAATTATATCAAATTCTTTACAAATTCTTGAGCCTCAAAATGGCATAACAGGAGAATGTAACCTTAAAGACTGAAAATTCAGGAGTAAACTGAAATAGAAAACATTCACATTTATTAATATACATCAGATGCCGTAATAATAATACAGTTAATTTGCACTAATACGGCACAGTATTACTGTTTTGATTTTTTTTGAGCAAATAAATGCAGCCTTGTTGAATCTAAAATCTAAAAAACATGGTATTTGATAATATATACATGATTAATAAAAGTTTTTAGATTTGTAAGATTTCTACAAAGTTTTACAGTAAGTTTGAATCACATAAGCATTATATTCAAATTGTCAAAATATGTATATATTTTTTTTATTGTTTTGTTTATGCGTATCAGGCATATATGCAAAGAATGGGACAGAATGTTTTTTTGCCATCTGTCTTTGGTCTTATCTGTTTTCTGTAGTTTTTATTCTGTGATCCTGTCCTTTATGAGGGCCTCTTATCATGTACCTGTGAAAAGATCAGATTCTGTCCGTGTTATTTTAGGTCTTTCTGAGAAGCAGCACTTGTTAAAGTCTGAATATCAGTACAGCCTCTCAGACCCTTGTTAAAGGTCAAGGAGTCTAGAATTACTCCCTGTGTGTCGCAAGGAAATCAGTGCCGCCCCAGTCCATGTCTTTGAGTCACTAGTGGTTATAGTCTGACTCAGGGCGACCCCAGCAAGGGGAACAGAGCTAATTGGTGGAGTTAATTAATTCTGGGGCGGGTATGACGAGAATTATAGATCATTTATAAGTACAGTCAGTGATGAATTCAGAGCCACAGTAATAATTGAAAGCTTTTCTGATCAGTGCTGCTGCGCCAGAAGAAGGATAACAACTGGCATAAGGCAGAGGGTCACAAGACAGGAAAAGGACGTAATATTAGACTCTCAGCTCTCAACAAATTCAGGGAGTGTCCTGATTCAGTGAACTCCTCCACTCCTAGTTTATAAGGTGAAGTTTCAAGGTTACTGCACATTACACAAGCTTGACTCATCATCAAAATAAAAATGAACTATTATAAAACAATATTACAGTATTTACTATAAATGTAACATTTATATTTTACATTAGTTTATGAAAAAATTGTTTATTGTGATTAAATTACACTTGTTTAAAACACTCTAAATAAACTTAATGAAAGTTTAAATTTTCGCTCTGTTGTGACGACGCGTGACACGTGACAACATCAATATGGCGGATGGAGTACGTCTGAATTCCATTCATACTATTCACATTCATACTATATAGAACGCACTGTTTTAACGGTAGAGTAGTATGTTCAATTTTAAATGTAGTACCTACTTAAGCAGTATGCGATGTCGGACGCAGCATTACATTTGCACCCATTTCAGATTTTGTACTATCCTAATAAACCATATATCAATGCAAAGCTTGTTTAGCAAAAAATGATATGGTGATGCCAAAATAATAATAATCATTTGGTCTGTACAAATAAAAAATATCTAAAACAGAGTAGACACGTGCTAATCTGCTTCTGTTCTCAAGAAAGACTTTAAGAGAAAACAAAACTAAATATCTATTAATAGAAAAACATTGGTTGTTTCTAACTCTGAATTCACAATAATACATATTTTAACTGGAACTTGTACTACTCTATAATTTAAGAGAAAAAACACATAATTTCCTAAACAGGAACACCCTTTTAAACCTTTACAGACCATTAAACCTGATCACCTGAACTAAACCTCACTGAACCTGAAAACATGATCCTGGGAAATTGAAGGACATGTGAAGGAGGTTCATTTCAGCATTATGATGGTACAAAGGGCTTTAATGAAAGCAGGCGGCGTCTCTATGCACTGCACACTCTCCTGTCACCAGCAGACCACCTTCAGACACTCAACAGTCCTTCAGTCTGTGTGTGTGTTTCAGCTTTTGACCTCAGACTGACTCCTATGGCTTTCTCTCGTGCTGCAGGATCTGGTGTCCTTGTTCAACTTCCACAACTACGACAACCTGAGGCACTTCGCTAAGAAGCTTGATCCTCGCAGAGAGGGAGGGGACCAGCGGGTGAGTGCCCTCTTCCGTTTGCCCGACAGCCTTGCCCTCCCCGCCTGCCCCATCGATGCGTTACACCTCGTCTTGTATGAATGACTGCACATAATAATTAACAGATGCTGAGAAAGTACTGCAGAGGAAGCTCATTTCCACTAAACGCCTGCAGTCAGCCGTATACAATCACGTCCCCTGCAGGAGCATTCTTACACTACATGCATAGACAGCTAGCTGTTTTTTAGCATCAAAGTTCTTAGCTCCGCATGAGATTCTAATTTTGCATGTCCATTGTCATCTCCTGGTTTGCCATGTTTTACGCCGTTTTCATCCCAAGTTTTGGTTTTGCTTAGTTCAGTCTGCATTTACAGATTTGTAATCAGAAGGCCCAGATGGAATCTGTAGAGTCTTCGCTCGATTAATCTGTGCGATGGATGTAAACATTGTAAAAATATTTAATAATTTTTAGATTAGCTCAAATATTCATATCTGAATACAGATCCAAAAAAATCCAGCAAGGCCAATTTCCCAAAAAAGAAAAAAAATGTTTTTATTAAATATAGTATCACAGGCACAAGAAAACTGCAGTGATATATTAAGGGGTCCGTGGTAATGCCATTTAGGGAGGGTTTTGAATCCCAAAATATGTAATTTATGTGACTTTTTTTAACTGAGCATAATAATAATAATACAATTATTAATAAACAAAGCTGTTGGTGCTAATATAATTCATTAAATATTCGATGGATTCGGCGTAAACCCAATCAAAAGAATTCAGCTTTATATCTGAAAAAAACCTGATTTGAATATAATACCTTAATACAAACCTGATTTTAAAAAATTTTTTAAAAACAAATTTCTTACAAATGCAAAATATCCTATTTAATATTTTTAAGGGAAAATATAGTAATATTAAATAATTTAGATTAGAGAAAAATAAATATAATTTATCTGCTATTATTTATATTATTATTTATATTATATTATGTTTTAATCAAAAATATTATCTTGGTTTATAATTAATAAAAACCTGCGTTCACAGATTCCATGTGGGTCTTGTCGTCTATTAATAATCATCATGACTTACATCAGACTACTGCAGCTTCAATGGGGCATGTGCAATTTCTGTGCTGAGACAGACCTCTTACAGGTGTTTTATTTTAAAATGTTGAACATGTGCCAGCTGTGTGAGTACGAGGCCTCCCTTTGCGACTGTTTGTTTGAAATCTGTTCACACATCACCATATTGCACAGTGTGAGTCACACACATTCCCTGAGGTGCCCCTAAAAACTAATCTGTTCTCCGTGTTGCTCAACACAGCAGTACACCTCCGGACCCCTGGATTACGAGAGCCTTCAGAAAGAGCTGGCTCTCAAAGACTCTTTGTGGACAAAAGTCTCGCCCACTGAGTGCAATGAGGACAGCTCCACTACTGTAGTCTATAGGATGGAGAATGTCGGAGAAGGCAACTAAAACGGATCTCACTCACCTCGGCGAGCTCTCTGACAGTATATATTTATGTACTTTAACAGTTATTTATTTTCGATGAATCTCATTCTGCGCACATGTTAGATCTTCACCAGTCTCGGTGAATATGAGTGACTGTGGTAGAGGACATGGGCTTTATTCTTCACTGGGACTGCACTGACTCTAGGTGTAGTCATAGACCAGCAGGTGTTTCTCGAGGGGAAGTTGAGGATTGGCTGCTGAACAGAGACTACAGGTGCTTCTGTGTTGCGTCTTTAACTTGGTAGATATATATATATAAAATTTTGAAAGAATTTTCATGCTAATTTTTTATCGTATTCTATATTGTATATCATAACAAGACCCATAGTAGTTGTCCATCTGACTATATTTTAAGTTTTCTAAAGCCAAATATTAATTTTGGGTTTTTTTTTGTGGGAGAAATAGAAAAAATCCTTAAAATGCCCATCTGACTATATTTTAAGTCTTATGAAGCCATATACTTGCTATTATAGACTGTTTCGCACATGCACCAAAGTTAACTTCTGGTCTGTGTTTGTTTATCGGTCTGGTTAATGTCCCCCGCTACAAACACCGCTAAAAACTGACAGAGTTCTTTGAGTAAACATGAGCATGTAATGCACATTTGAAAATCAAACCGAGGCGTGAGTGGTTTATATCCCTGTATTTCTAAAGGAGGACTGTCTTTAGAAATGTTTGATTTCATCCTGCACGCAAAGCAGCGTTTGTAAGCTCAGAGCTGCTTTGACTATAGCCATTACCTTTCTCCTGCTTAAAGCACCTCCTGCTGGCAGAGAACGAGTCTGCATTTTAAAACAAATACGTCTGATTTACGCAGCAAACAGATTTTGTTTATGTTTTTGTTGTTGAAACCGTCTGTAAGGTAAAAGATGGACATTTAGGTGATTAAACTAAATTTGCACCTAATGCTATTTTCAGTGTATGAATTATTAATTTAGCTTGTTCCCTACATAAGTAACGTGTGACATTGTTGACTACTATGGTATTACGTAATCCATCTGCATATGCCATACAACATAAAGGTGAAGTAGTATTTTACATTTTGCCAATTCCTCACTCAAGACACGGTGTGATTTCAATGTAATCAAGTTAACCTTATAACCTTATATAATAAGGGACCTTATTAATTTTCAGATTAGTCCCGATGCGTTCCTGCTGAATGGCTTGTCCCGGTGACTGCGTGACTGTGGTAGATAGCTGCTCTAGTACTGCTCAGCAGCCAGTTAAACCCTGCTCTCAGACCATCTTCACAGTGACATCAATAATGTTACAACCCTGCCCTTAGTTCGTTTCTGTCTGTTTATTCTCATATATTATCACTAGGAACATTTATGCACCTTATTAATAGTTCAAATATATCAAACTAAGCCTGGATAAGCTTCTGAAGTGGTTTTATTGGTGGAAAGATGCTGCCATTGTCAGGAAGATATTAAGTATTATACATTTTGTTGCATATAATGATTTTTTTTGTCTTTTAAATATATAGGTTCATTTTATGTTTGCATGAGTTGCTTTGCTTTCACAGGCTTGTATATTTTTGGGGTTTGTTGCTTAAGTTTTATGCATGTGTGTTTTTTTTAATGATCATTTTCATGTCTTGTTTTTTTGCGCTGCTTTAGTGGAGAAGTGTTTCTCATGCGCACTGACAGCTTTAACAGTCAAAATATTAGTTCTATATGCTCTGAATACTTGAACAGCTGTCAAATGCTTCACCACCATATATTATCATCTGGTTTTACACTGTCACAACAGTTACGTTTGTTTTCTCATTGTATGTTTATGTCATTTGTTCTGGTTTCTTTTTTTCTTTCTTTTTTGTATTAATAAATGTATTTAATCTCATTATTACCCAAAATCATTTGTGTTCTATTTGTTGTTGTTTTGTGTGTTTTAGAAAACGATGAGGGAATATGTTACTTTATTATTTTATTTGTTGTTTTTTGTTTCAAAAAATCATTCTAGATCGCTTAAATGCCTGCTATACTTAAAAAGGCCCGTTTGCCTCCAGCTTGCATGAAAACCACAAAAACATAACAAAACCAAAATCTCTTTGTTCAAGCAAAACATGAAAGTTACTTTTTTTTATTTAATAGCACACCCTATTAATTAAGTACCATTCATTATATAAAATTATTTTGCAAAATATTTTTATTTGTGTGAGCATTTTTGAAATCTTCATTCAGTGATGGTGCACAGTTGGAAAAGTCATGTACCATTTCTTAGCAGGTGTTGGTCTTTTTTGGTAAGGTCTTCCACACATTATAGCTCTCCCGCTTTCTGTTACACTTCATTGTAAGCTCAGTTTTTAGGCTTTCTGTGCAAATGCAGCTATCACACTTCCAGTGCAGTTTATCAGCACATCCTGTTCTCATAAACACTGACTCGCATTACATGTTCATTCAGACATCAGTGGCTGTCGTGTGTGTGGGTCACATGCTGATACCACAGTGTAACATCATCCACCTTGCTTGCGTTCTCACTCGTTAGCTAGCAACAGCTTTCAAAGCAACATAAGATAGGTAAATGTTTTAAACTCAGTGGCCCGGTTTCAGGACTAGATATTTTCATCTGAGACCGCTCAAACATGCAATTTAGTCTGAGACTAGCTTAAGCCTTGTCTGTGAAACTGGGGGAGTGTGTCTAGGTTTTCTAGTTAGCTTAAGCTGAAACTAACATGCTTATTTCTGGAGAATAATTACACATTAGCAGACGGGAATAGTGTGTTGTGTTTTTATTAAAGACATTGTCTTAGAAGTAATCTGATTATAATTAAACACACACAGACTCGGATGATCTTTAGGCCCCCAAAAAAACATGAACCATATATAAATTATACATTAATTAAATGCATTGTCATTATATGTTCATATGCGTGTATATTTTTCATCCAGCGTTAAATGCCAAATGTTTGTGTTGTAAAACTCATATTTTGAACATCTGATTGTTATTCGAGGTTGGTTTCTTTACTAAGAAAGGTCTGCTAAGAGGTCTGTATTTGTGGTGTTGAAAGTTGGGGTTTGGCTGCCCCCTGCTGGTGCCTTCCTGTTTCTCACCAGACACATTTGTTACACGGTTGTAAAGCTCTTTTTTATGGCTTGCTTTGCAAATTTATATAATCAGATTCTAATTCAAATCAAATGTATCCGGCTGCTACCAAATCAAATGAAATTATTTATTTAAATTATTGTATTTCAGCGTTTGATTTCATCTTCTGACAACACGCACACACACACACACACATATACAAATAATTCCTGCTAATTTGTACACAATGTTATTAAAATCCATTTTATAATAGACTTTGTATTGGAAGGTCCAGGAACCCTGTTTATAAAATATCAGTTTAACACTGCCTTCCACTCAGTCCACTTGCCTTCCAAGTGTTCATATTTCAATGAACTTGATTTAATTTGTCATTGTCTATTTGCTGTTTCCTCTCACCATGTGTCTATTCATTCCGGTCTGTTAGAGCTAAAGGAGACACTCTGGGGGCCTCGGTTTCTGCCAACCATCTGTGCATAAAAACCTATTTCTATTGCACAAAGGCTCTTTTCTATCATTCCAGGTGAAATCGGTCATCAACCTCCTCTTTGCTGCCTACACAGGAGATGTTTCTGCTCTCAGAAGGTACTAAGTTCTTCATTACCTACAGGTTTTTGAAACGTTTTTGTGTTCTGATTCTCTTACATTATCATTATACATGACTGCAGGTTTGCGCTGTCCTCCATGGACATGGAGCAGAGGGACTACGACTCCAGGACGGCGCTGCATGTAGCAGCAGCTGAGGGTACAACACTGCACATGCTGTCACTTATTAAAAGAGCCAGTGGTGTCTGTTAGTTTGGTATCTGATTGTTTGCCTGCTGGCAGTCAACGAACTGTAAGATAACAAAAAAGAAGACAAACTGAAAGCTAGGCTGTATTTGCACTAAACCATACAAATTTGGTAACAGGGCCACTTGGTGGTCAAAAGTGGTAATGTTTTAAATTATGTTGATGATCAATGCTGCCCAACCTTACAATGTGTATATTTTTGCTGCTTATTTATGCCTTTCATTCTAGTTTAATCACTATAAATATAGGTCATCAAATACTGCATTGCTGGGTGATTAACTGAATTTTACATCTGTAGTATGTGTGTTGCATAAATTAAACTATTCCTTTTAATTTTAGGACACGTCGAGGTTGTGCGTTTTCTGTTAGAGGCCTGCAAGGTGAATCCTGGTCCTAAGGACAGGTGAGCAAAAATGATCAAAACACTAGATTTGAGAGCAAATATTCATTTTCTTAGCCTTTTTAATTTAGAAATTAAGTGATTGGAAGACATCAGGTTTCTCATAACGCTCTTGCAAAATGTTTCGGAAATGTCCATTTTAATTGGATGTTGATAAAATCCTAAGTCATCACATACAAGCCACAAAAGTAGATTTCTAGCAATAATTAGGTTCATTTTTCTCTTTGTGTGCGCAATATGTCATTATTATTATTAAATGCATTAAAATCCAGTTTGATTGACTGCATGTATTATTATTGCCTCATGATGCATGCCTCATGATTAGAAGTTTAAAATATATTTATTTGTATATATACACACACACACACACAGATAAATGTTTACACTTTTCATAAGTTGTTTTGAATTACAATTGTAAATGAACAGTATTGCAGTAGTAGCATGCTTCTGTCTTAACGTTAATAATTAAAGTTAATTGTTATTGTCATCATCATCTAATATTTTTGCACTAATAAAACTAGAAAAAATGTGGAAACCACAAAATAAAATAACATGTATGTCCTGTAGGTGGGGCAACACACCTATAGATGAGGCGACTCACTTCGGTCATCACGAGGTGCTCGCGCTTCTGCAGGAGCACAACACTAAATACACCCCGCCGCTGAACGCTGACGCAGATAAAGAGGGCACCCAGAAAAACCTGGACGGGATGCTGGAGACGTAACCATTTCCACTAGCACCAGAGCAGTGGATTTCAAACCTGTCCTGCATAGTTTGTATGTCTCCTATATCAAATACATCAAAGTCAGGTTTTGCGGTCTCTACTAAGGAGCTGATGAGTGGAATCAGGTGTATAAGATGAGGGAGACGTACAAAACGTGCCTCCAGGACAGGTTTAAAAACTACTGTAGAGAACACTATTCCGTGAAGGACTGCTCTCTCTCTCTCAATATCAGTGGTTCTTTTATGTAAAGACATGTTTTCGTTTTTTTGTAAGTATATATTTTTTTCGTTTGACGTTGCCTTCTGTAGTTTAACATGCTTTTGTGAGACGTTTATGGTTTGTTCACAACTTCTTTCTTGCAAGAAAGGGTGCAAGTCATGATGGTGGCCGTTTAAACGACTTTCAGACGCTACAATTGTACGTTCAACCCCTGCGTGTCTGTGTAAAGCTGACTGAGGTGTGGGTAATGATGACTACATGTCATTGTTGTCCCGAGGGCAAACGTCTAAACTCGAATACCAAACAATCCAGTTTAATAAACCAGGAGTCATTAAAAACAGGACGCGTTCTTTTATTAAAAATTGGCTCGAGATGTGGCACGGTTGCGCAAGCGCTCGCGACACAGAAGCTGCTGGCCAACATACCTTATGCTGAAACACGGAGCAGAACGAAATCGATACTGGAGACTATTACTGTACATTTCCATTAGCAAACAATCGGTTGAGTGTTGCCACGAATATTAAAATCAGATAAACGAGAAGGTGTCTCCCGTGTTTAAACAAAAAAAAAGAAAAGTTTGCATGCATTTTTTATATGTGTATCACTTTTATTTTATTATACCTCATTATTTGCGCATTTTAACCACTGCCAAATGCATCGTTATTCGTGATACCTCTACCGTGTTATCTTTATATATTCGTCAGTGCACTGATATTTTAAATATTTACATGCAGAGTCCCCAAAATGACTGTATTTCTAGAATATTGTAATCTGAGAACAAAAGCGATCAAAAATAAAAGGTTTACTGCTGATGTAAAGTTAACACAATCACATAAACAAGTTTTTATGTAAATCCTCAACATTAGCTTATTCATTATTGGATAGAGTTTAAACCCTTCTTTATTTATAAAAAAAAGAGACTGCATTTGTGCAAAGAATCTGTGCATTTACGTATAAGTGTTAAATTACTGAAAATGTAGTTTGTATTGTGTTGCTTTAGCAGCAGAAAGATGATGTCAACCTCTTCACACGGACCAAACTGACTTGAAGTCAGTTGATGTGACAAAAATGACGTTCATGTCAAAGTATATGAATGTGAGCTACAGTTTAGCACTGTTCAGTATTCCTTGAAGCATATCATTCTTGCTGAATTCTATTAGACTGCATCTGGCTGACTTAAGTCAGTGTGTGTACTTGTACAATTAAAGCAATGAGATATTCAGATTCATCCTTTATGTGCAATAATAAATAAATGTGTGCTAGTAATTCAAAGAGTGTAATTTTACTCGCACGTCATATACAAACAAAACAATTTAAAAATATAGAGAGAAAAATGTCCCAAGTAACCTAAATTCAATAATAACACAATAAGTGATGCAGCACGTCTAGCACACTAACAAGAATATTTTCCTACATATATGCATTTTATCCAAAACACCTCACAATGCATGAAAGATATACATTTAATTGGTTATCTCTGAGAATCAAACCCACAAATTTTCTACCAGTTCAAAGCTTTAACTCTCTAGATCAGATCTTGTTCAGTCATATCCAACCTGTGGTCTTCATTGACACGCTGCTGTACGGTCTTGGATTTTCAAAACAGAAGGTCTGTCTTTATTTATCCCTCCTACAGCTAAAAGAGAACAGAATATTATGTGCAAAAAAAAAAAAGCACAAAGTCCCCGAACAGATGCGCATGATATTGCATTTTCCACTTTATTATTTGGTGATTTGTTTGTGCTTTCTTTCCTTAGCTTGTTATCAAATTTCCTGATGGGATGAACAGGTGAAACAATGAATTATCCTATTTTTTTATTGTGTTAGTCAATTCAAGTGTAAGATCGATGGTCAGTAATGGCTCCATACAAATAAATGTGAATGTAAAAGTCTTTACCCTCAGATGCACTGGTATAGTAACGACCAAAGGCAACATCTCTTGGGATGTCTGGGTAAAGGTAGAGGAGTGGATTCACTGGATCTTTCTCTCCATTAGTGACTGTGAAGTCACGGATGATGTTCGGTAAACAGATGTTGTTCAGATCTGTTTTAGTGTAAGGCTCTGTTGAATGCACCACAGGTTCACCACCTGTGCTGACACAATAATCCCAGAGATATTTCAGACACAGCAAGATCACAAAACAAAATATACCAGTTCAAACTAGTACGAACCGTCCTGTGAATGCTCGACCCATGTGATGACGATTCCTCCCCATCCAGAGTTTTCACTGAAGCGCAGAAGGAAAGTGCCAGGGAGTTTTTCACTCAACAAAGCCTTCTCTCTCTCCTTACTTACAAACCCTATAATGTACCTGTACACCATGGACATATATGTAGGCCATGTGACTAATGCACTATTAAAGTATCAAATTTTGACGTCAGTGATTTTAAATGTCATTGGCTTTCACATGAATGACACAATAGCACTATTTAGACAGTGAAGACTAACCCTCTCAGATTTCTTACCCGTCATTCCAAATGTTGGGCACATATTTTTTAGTAAAATCCAGATGCTCATATATCCACCGCCAGAATGAATCACCAGACTCGGCAGACGCCTAGAAAAGAATACCAAATAATTATAACAAATACTGCTTCACCTCGTCATTAATCAAGTTATTTCACATCTCTGTCGTATCATGTGTTCTCACTAAGTTTTGTTTTATCAGTAAATCATGTGACAGCAGAGGAACAAACAAAAGCGGGGTTGTTCAGGAAAGCGAAAGCAACTTTCCTGTCTTTGTTAAAGTCTTTTACGTACTCACTTTATAAAATGTATTCCAGTGGACGAGTGCTTCAGGATCACCTTGGGCTTCTCCACCTTAAACATGAACAAAAAAAAAGATTTTCTTTTAACTATGTGCATCTATTTAAAATAAAGCACATATGAACTCACCAAGAACTCTGTCGGCCAGCGTTCTCAGCTGCTCTGAGTTCAGCGCTCGTTTAGTGGCAGACGAAAACTGCCAGCTCAAGACCTTTGAAAGCTGCCCCCATTTCACAGGTGGAGGATTCAAGAAGAACGTCAGATTCTGAGTCAGACAGACAGCAATAGTCAAAATACAGGGCTCGATAGAAGACAAAGACATTGATGAGAGGAAATGGCCATACGTGGGGTTCACCGCAGAGCATGTTGTACCATAAGATAGAGCCCCAGGCCCAATGTAGCCAACCACCGGACAACATCACCACAGGAAGACATGTGATCTGTTTGAACATATTATCCGATGTTGCAGTTACAGCCGTTTAATGTTGTACCTTTTTCTCAAATAAACACTGCATTTCAAGTCCACTTTCAGCACTTTACCGATAAATCAATGCAGAGGTCAGGCAGAATGAGCTGCGTGTCAAAGCTGATGAAGTGCAGCTCCTCAAAAATTTGGACTGAAAACTGCAAAAAAACAAGAAAGCTACTTAAACAACAATAATCGGTAATTGAACTTTATTTATTGGTTTGTTGTACCTCTTGCCTTCTGTTAATAGGTCTCTTCTCCCTTGCAGTCTGTGTTAATTAGAAAGTAAAATCAAGAAAAATCAAGTCAGTAAATATAAACGATCATTTATTTATTATCTACTGTAATATATCCGTGTTTATCATCATACCAAATGAGGGAAATGAGCGGCTAGACATCCACTAGATTCATCCACAGTCATAACTTTAATATTAGTACCTAACACAAGGAAATTTCTACATCTACAGCAGGACATTGCGTTAGTGAGTTCTGAAATGCATAAAAAACTAAATGTGTTTGCATATGTATTTGTAATTATGAGCTCTGTAATTGAAATGAGCATTTATCTGTGGGTTAATGTGTTACATACCCTTTCATCGTACCCATCTCAGAAAAATCTCTAAATAAGAGAAATATCCATAAATACACAAACACACAAAGGTCATATAGAAGCAGCTTCTTTGAAATAAAATGTTTGAATCGAGGTAGATAGATAGATAGATAGATAGATAGATAGATAGATAGATAGATAGATAGATAGATAGATAGATAGATAGAT
>JAUCNO010001888.1:6520872-6541041 GCA_032353835.1 Enteromius viviparus
TAACGTCACGTTTATGTAAACATGCATCCTTTTAGGGGCGAACAACAGCGGTTACTCTATTAAGATTTTTTTACGTTGTAACGCGGAAACTAAGTTTACATGGGATGAATTTAGCAAGTAATTTGAATTAATATTAGTGTAAATATACAAAGTGTTAATCTTGAAAAAACACTCGTCACTGGGAGTCGATTCCTGACCTGGAGTCGATTCCAAAACTAGGGCTAGTGAGAGTCGAGGAATCGACTCTTTTCGAGTCAACTCCCCATCTCTAGTTATTAGGTCAGACAGTTGCAGGTTTCCTTCTTGGTTAATACTATCCTTAAGATGGGAAAATTTGATATAGTCTACATAAATGTAGATACCTAAAAATGAAACCAGCCTTTTATGCGTTTCATAAAGAATTTGGTTCATATATAAAAGCCCTTAAATTGATGAAAAAGAAAATTGCAATAGATCTGTTTTCTATGATGTGTAATAATTTACAAGAAAAATCCTAGCCCCTCGGTTTTTCTTTTCTGTTGTATTTGTTTACACCCGTGTTGAAGATTAATTGTAACCTGATGTTATTTTGACATTGCCAAGTTGTTTTTTTAATAATTGTTTAATTAAAAAAAAAAAAACATATAGTTTTCCGTAGTGCTGAATCAACATCATTAATCATCATTAACTCTGCCCTTTTTTTATAACTTTGAGCACCCACCCCGTTAAACGTCTGCACGGCCCTGCTCCCATTCACAATGAATCTAGTGTGTTCGAGAGCAGTTGCACGGGTCAGGCGCTGCAGTTGCTCAAAATCGGCTGCGAAAGCCTTGATGACGACACACTTTATTCTCATTGGTCAGATTATGTGATTAACAAGCTCGATGTATGCTGCCTGTTTTTTCTTAAAAACATTCCTGTATGTAATCAAGCTTTATATCGAAAATCTTAAATTTATTCTGATATATATCAGCGCCTGACTGTTGTGCGGCTGCTCTCGTTTTGCTCTTGCGGTACTTTGATGGCACATGTGATCGAAAGGCAGCTGCAGCGCCGATAAAAGTCGGACAAATAATCTTACCAGAATGCATCGTTTTGTAAGGCGGCAGCCGATTTCTTGCGGCGACGCATGAAGTCGAACTCACCTAATTTTTTATTTTTTATTTATACATTCATTTATACAGTAACATTCTAATATTTCAAATACAAAATAATTTCAAACACTATCAAATATAAACAACTTATGAAAACATTGAAAAAAAAACAAGCTTGCACAGTTCTAACAGCTTTTTGTTTCTTTGACGGCAGAATAGAGTCAATATATAGTTTCACTTCATTTTTAAAGGCAATGAAACAAGGATTTTTTTCTAAAAATTTACATTTGTGCTAAAACACTTAATATAATACACGGCGCCTCAGAGACATGACGGGCTTACGCTTGTCAGATGTTACGTGATAACGTCACTGATATGCAAATTAGTGCGTGACATCATCTGGCAACATTTAGCTAGTTTTCGGGTAGGCTTTAGCTACTTTTCATTGGAAATAGTTGGCAACACTGATGCTGTTAGGCAGTAGCACCCCCGCGCTGGGTGCACCCTTCCCCCTATAACTGTTCTGTCTCGCGGAGGAGCTAATTTGTGTGCACCTGTGTGAAACACGCATATGATTCAAAAGAATCGGTTCGTTCGCTAACGTCACAACTCTACCACGCGCGGTCTCTTTAGATGCGCGCTATAAGATGCACTATGCTGGTATTAGCGTCTCTCGTGACGCTCTTGCTCGCTTGGTGTAGATTCCGGGATATTTTATCCAATTATCTGGCATCAGGGAGCCACTATCAATAAACGGGAGATTTGGGATGTTGGTTTTGGGAAACGCACACCGATTATATGAACTGAATTATTGAAAAGAATCAGTTAAAAAACGATTCATTTACTGTGCCTGCCGCAGGCTATTTTTTGTACCAAATATTATCAAGAGCTCCTGCTAGAGGTTCTCACCAGCTCTGCAGCTGCTCTAGACAAGTGTTGTGCGGACCCCCGATACAAGCCATCTGCTGTCTCTTCCTCCACTCAGGTAACTCCTCTGAAATGAGCGCGAGCTGGATCTGCTCAGCTAGAACCAGTGCTTTAGCGATATCTTTCATCACCATCTGCACACGATATTCTCGAGGTCACACTTGTAGGTTATAACTCTGCGTGCACGTGTGTTTACCTACCTCTATTTTTGTGTTTAAGTCAGTAAACATTTGTCCAGAGGCCGTTTTCCCCTGTTGACTCTCCTGTTGAGCCTCGACTGAAAATATGAAGAGTAATGTCCACGATACTGTACTCCATAATAACAATTATTCAAAGTAAATCATACAAGTTACAGTCTTATATATTTAAAGTGCCCCATATTTAAATTTATGGATAGTTTATAGATATATAGAGTAAAAAAACGATATGATGTGCTTTGTCATCTGATTGATATATATTTTTTTACATAGCAGAAATAGTTTATATTTCTGTCATATTACTTTCACCCTCTAAAGGCTTTCTCTTGCAGTCATACTCATACTGCAGATCTTCCAAAACCTGAATGTCCTGTTCTGTTTCCTGGTGAAAAAAGCATATACTGTAGTAAAAGTTTCAAGATATCTTTATATGATCATAAGTGCCATGTTTTAAATCCGAATGAACGTGAGAGTAAAGTGCCGAAGTAACTTGAATAAGATACCTGCACACTCTTCTTCAGGATGTTTACTTTATGGTCCAACTCTTTTTGTTGATCTGTCGTACCTCCCTGTGATGAGTCCATGAACACAATATCAGGCACTGCTTCAGTGAATGCATGCAAGCCTTGTTTAAAAAAATATATAAATGGCATAAGTGAGAATCAAATGCCTTTTCCTCATTGAGAGTGTTGGATGTTTTCATAGCCATGTGAACGAGATCCTCCTAGAAGAGCTCTTAATAGGATTTAATTTGTCCATAGTGTTGCAAAAAATACAATTATATTTATTATATCATAAACACAATATTTGGAGAAAACACAGCAGGAGAACATTGTGTACCTGTAGGTTGTAGGTGCTTGGTTTAGTTTTGGTTTGCTGTACCAGGAAGTTTTTGGAGCAAATGAGTCATATGCTTAAAATACAGTACTACCATACTTCTTCTACAAGCATGGACACTAAATAAATCTGTTGATGCAGATAGTTAGAACAACATTTCTTTTAAAAATAAAATAATGATTCTTGCTCCTCCATATGACCTTTATGTATCTGATACATTAATAATAAAAAAACAGACACTGAATGCAGTAAAATGATTTTATTTATTTATCAGGGGTTAATCAAAAGTATTTGTTTTCATTGTAATATCAAACAAATTGCATGTTCTCATTTTTAATGGTTTGAATTGAATTTCTACAAAATTTAGTTATATTCATTATATGATGATAAAGTTTAAACATATCCTTTTCTATTGTATTAATGTAAACATATTAATTTAAACATATCCTTTTCTATTGTATTAATGTAAACATATTAATTTAAACATATCCTTTTCTATTGTATTATTAGCATATTCAGTGCATGGAATATAAAAAGTTCTTATCTAATGTTTAATAATATAAAAAATAATGAGTAAAATAACAAATAAACAATTAATAATGCTTCCAGAGGCTTTTGATATGTTTGGAAACAATTTATTTTTGCACTCCACTTTATTTTTATTATTCATAAAGATCACCAAATTAAGATGAAAAGATGGATAAAAAAAGGCTTTTAAAAATGTGTTATACATAAATATAATCCATGTAATACTCTGTTTTTAATTTACATGACAGTATGCAAAATGGACCTGGTTTGGATCTACAGCAGTATTTCTTGCTGCAGAAGGTGGGTTGATGTTTATTTCTGTTAGACTGTACATGGCTGGTGTGTGTGTGTGTACAGTACATGTGCAATTGGATGAAAATATATTTTAATGTGCAAAAAATAAATAAGTGCTTCACAAAATGGAGGAGAATGTCCTTTTCACAAACAAATGTCTTCACAGAAACAATTTTTCCATAGTATCTTTTTCTAAATAAGTAAAATCCATGCAACGTGCAAGTTTCTTTACAATATTTTCACATTTTTACACAAACAAACAAAAAGAACCGGATTACACTGTTTTAAGGAAATGGCTCCTCTTCTTCAAACAAGCAGAGAATAAATGTAGTAGATCTTCATAAAGAAAAAACCCAAGCAAAGAAAAATTATTTTGGCATCACTATTTGTGTCCATTATTCATTATAGAAATATTTGCGCCAGATACAATACTTTTAGAAACAGATTAATTTTCCTCCTTAAAAAAGCTCTGGATTAAGTTGGAGTATTTTGGTTTTGCCTCGAGGTGCTCTAACACTTATGGGGTCTTGAAAAAGGTCTAAAAACATAGATAAATAAGACATTAATATTGTTTTATATAGTAACACAAATATATTAAAAAAAGGTAAAGTAATAACTTACTCATCTGACACAGAAATGATGCGCCTGGGTATGTATGGCCTGTCATCTAGCCTAGGTTTGTCTGTCTCCATCTCCTCTGTATCTGAAGCACAAAACAAAGATAAGTGTTAGGGATGTTTATATACTATATATTTATGTATATAATCGCATTAAAGTGCAATTTTGTGTTAAATATATTTATATATAATATAGATTATAATTAATATAAATAAATGCATTTAATTATATACACATATTCTAAAATAATGTTTATTATGTATATATATATATATATATATATATATACACATGCATGTCCATATTTAATAAAAATAGGCTGTGTTTATAATGTATATGAATATATAATGTAATGGATGCAATTGTTTTCTAAATATATACTGTATGTGTGTCTTTATATATACACAATAAATACACACAGTACATTCAAACATACTATGTAAACAAAAACTTGGATGTGATTACTAATATATTAATGTGCATCTCGTCAGTAAAGCCGGTTCTGATTAGCTGTTTTCAAATGGAGCGGCAGGTAATACACAGAGCCGTAGATCAAGCTACTCAATATCCTGTGATTCAGGGTGAATAATCATTTGACAGGACTAATGCATATATATAAGAATATCTACCTTCAGAAGAGCTGATATAGTAGCGACCAAAGGCCTCGTCTTTTGGGATGTCTGGGTAAAGGTAGACGAGGGGGTTGACTGGGATCTTCTGCGCAGCGGTGAGGGTGTAGTCACGGATGACGTTAGGCAAGGAAATAGATGCCAGATCTGATTTAGTGTAGGGCTTTACTGAATGTGTCTTAGGTACACCTGTGTTTGATGACATTCATTCATGTACATTAAAATAGTGCAAGACAAATATTGTTTATCTAAACAAATAAATAATGAATCAGATGCTCCAATTCAAACCAGAACACACCGTCCTTTGAATAATCCACCCATGTGATGGTGATTCCTCCGTCTCGACAGGATTCACTGAAGCGCAGAAGGAAAGTGCCCGGGAGTTTGTCGCTCAACAAAGCCTTCTCTCGCTCTTTAGTCAAAAACCCTATAATATACCTGTAAATGATATGTATAAGATAAAATTGGACTGGATAACAATGTCAAAGAAATGTCTGTGTTCATGGAAGTTACAGTACTATAAAGTGAAATATTGTTTAGCAAATGGGAAGTTTGGTTAATTTTGTTGATTTCATGTTGACTTTTTCTTTTGTCTGTTCATCTCAAAATTAGAGAAAAAATATTTAAAAATGATAATCTGTGTGGTGCAGTGAGCCAGTGATGCCAGGGTCACGGTTTTCTCACACAGTTTGGCTATTTTGAAAATGCTGTCTCAGGAAAAATGACAGAGCTGTGCATGGGTTGTGGCTTTTTGGGTTACTTTTTATAATGTACTGTGGCCGCACAAAGTGTGTATAGACAAATAAAGATGAAAATAGATCCTTTTTACTATGTATTATACTCATAGGGGTGGTTTCCCAGACAGGTATTAGATTAAGCCAGGACTAGGTCTTTGCTAATTTAGGACATTTAAGTAGTTTTTAGAAACATGACTTACAAAAAAGCAATACCTGGGAGCATTTTAGGACCAAACAATGGCAGTAATGTATTTTAGGGTACGTCAGTGCAAGCTTTTTCCATTTTAGACAGCTCTAACATTTATTTTAATCTAGGACTCGAGAAACTGCCCCATAATGTATATCTGGCAACTTAAGAACCGAGAGGTTGTAACTTCACTATTAATCTCATAAATTGTATAGCACGATGTTAGATGTTAGATCTAATACATTTGCTTCGTCATAATCTATTTTGTCATAATACTCCACGTAAGGTCTCAAGAAAATATTTTGTAGTATTTATTTAGGAATACATTTGTACATTAAGTTATCTGGTGGAGGTGTGAAAATTTATATTTCCTTCAAATAGTTTATCATGCATTTTTTTATTTCAACTCATTTACACGTAACTCCTATTTAAAATTTGTGATTAATCGTGATTGATCACATTAACGCCATTACATTTTTTACATATATTTATATACACTAGTATTTTTTTAAATCTACAATAAACATAATTTTGCACATCTAAACTGGAACTGATTCTAATATGTAGCAAACAGATCGTTCCAGCAGCGAGATGGTACAGTATGAGTCTTACTGTCTGTAATGATGGAATTCTTACCCATCATTCCAGATGTTGAGCAGATGTCTTTTAATAAGGTCCAGAATTCCATCTATCCACAGCCAGAATGGTACACCCCTCTCATTAGGAGACATCTAAGTGAAAACACACAAGTTATGTACTCTGCTTCCATTTTATTAGCTACAGCATTGGCATGGCACTGCTTCATCAGTGGTGATATGACAATTTTGCACTTCCCTATAAAATAACAATACAACATACATTCAGATAGTTTCGAGTTTTGAAAGCACAGCTGTTTGTTGTGGTACTGGGCTATTCCATGACCTCACTAAGTTTTGTTTTAGCAGTAAATCATGTGGTGTCAGCAGAGGAACAAACAAAATCGATGCTGGTTAAAGAAAGCGAAAGTAACTTGCTTTTGTTTGAACTGTTTCCATAAACTCACCTTACAAAATGTATTCCAATGGATGAGACCTTCATGATCGCCTTGGGATTCATGACCTGTAAACAGATATACAATCTCTTACGAAGTCCTGTTTTAAGAGGTACCTTGTGCCATTTTAAAATAAAGCACATATATACTCACCAAGAACTCTGTCGGCCATCGTTCTCAGCTGCTCTGAGTTCAGCGCTCGTTTAGTGGCAGACGAAAACTGCCAACTCAAGACCTTTGAAAGCTGCCCCCATTTCACAGGTGGAGGATTCAAGAAGTACGTCAGATTCTGAGTCAGACAGACAGCAATAGTCAAAATACAGGGCTTGATAGAAGACAAAGACATTGATGAGAGGAATTAACCATACGTGGGGTTCACCGCAGAGCATGTTGTACCATAAGATAGAGCCCCAGGCACTAGGTAACTGATTCACATGGGATATCACTACGATAGGAAGTGATGTGATCTGTTGAATACCAAAGAAAAACAAAAAACAGGTCTGGTAAGAATTACTGGTATGATCTACAGTTGATATGTCACAATAGGTAGCTACATTCAGAGTACTTTACCGATAAATCAACACATAGTTCTGGCTGAACGAGTTGAGTTTCAAAGTCAAGTATGTGCAGCTCCTCAGAAATAATGAGAGGAGCCTGTAATAAAAAGGGAAAAACATCAGCAGCTGTTCACTTGATTTTATTTGACTTTACTGTGTGTGTTTTTAGCCTACCTCGTTGGTTCTGTTGGTACTTTTCATCTCTTTTAATTGCTGTGGTAATCAGAGATCAACAGATCAACAACAAAGATTAAGTTAGACGTTATTCTGTATTTATTATTAGCAGTAATTTGTTTGCTTTTCACATCTTACCAAATGACGAAATTCAGCTGCTAGACACCCACTGGATTCCTCTAAGTTCATAACTTTAGAAAACGTTCCTAAAATGTTGAATTTCCTACATCTAGGACATCAGAAAACAGATGATTATTTGAGCTTTGACGACAAATGCTTATGGTGTTTCTTTATAAATAATAAATTGTAAAAAACAATTAATTCAGAACAAAGCTTAACATGTGCTATGTATCTAAATGCATCCAAACATCATATAATAGTAATAAATCACATTTGTGTTATGTCACGTACCCTTTAATTGTGTCTTTCTCTGTTAAATCTCTACAGAAGAAAAATAAATATACTGTATGAATGCATACATAATAAATATAAATAGATATACAGATAGACAGGTAGCTTTTGCTTACTTGTCAATAGAGACTTTTACTTTGAGTTGGCAGTTCAGTTCAGGGAGTTTGACTAGTGATCTACAAGTGAATACACAATGGCAGCACTGAAATTCAAGTTTTCAGATATTAACCATTAATTAAAACTAGTGACATCACAGTGTTACGCACCTGATCTTGACTGTGAACTGAACTCCTGTTTTTATCACCAAGGGTCTCTGAGGATGTGTCGGCATACAAGGCTGTCTCTCCACCACAAGAGAACTGAAAGACACATCACATCAGGTTTCCTGTCCAGGTCTGTAATCTTTTAGAAGTTACAAACCACAATATAGCCTATTCAAATTCCCCCATGAACCCATAAATCCTCTTTCAAAAACACAGAAATGTATGAATGAATAAAGCATCGTGTCTCACTGTAATATGAGGTTTTTGAAGAGTGAAAGGGTCTGGTCGTCCAGCTGGCTCTTGCCCAGGGTGAGGGGGTCGTTGTTGTAGGTGAATTTCTGCACCAGTTCCTGAACTTTCTTCAGCTGCTGACGGATCTGTTGAAGACACTCTGCCACCACAGTGAACCTGGAGCACAATTGATCTATTAAGCTAATTATAAAAATAATATTTCAGTACCGCGGACAGCACAAAAGCAAACTAAGGATATGAGCGTGAGACTACGCTGGGTATAAACATGCTTGTAGTAATAGCCTTTTGGAACAAATTTGAACTCTTTCTAATGAAACAATTATGTTTACATATTTGGTCATTATTTTGTATCCAGGTGATTCAAAGCGCCCCCTAGAGGTTCTCACCAGCTCTGCAGTTGGTCCAGACAGGCATTGGGTGGCCCGCCGATACAAGCCATCTGCTGTCTCTTCTTCCACTCAGGTAACTCTTCTGATATGAGCGTGAGCTGGATCTGCTCAGCTAGCGTCAGTGCATTAGCGATTTCTTTTATCACCACCTGCACACATTCATATGCTATATTTAAGAAAAAATATGATAATGAAGAAAACTGCAATAGTAAAACTAATTTCACAGTCATGTGCCTTTTTAAATGTTTTATCAAAATAACTTCCCCTCCCTAATGATATCAGAGGACACATTTACTGGTGTAAGGATGGGAAGGATCCAATCAATACCAGATGGATAATATCAAGTGGAGAGTACTTGCTGGAGATCTTACTATTAAAAGGTAGCAACGTTTGCGAATCTAACATTGGAGAAAGCTTAACACCAACTTAATCACTTTACAGCCTTGAAGTCAGTCGTGCGACGTCAGTTTTTGCAGATGCTGTAAAAATGATTGATAAATACTGTGAACTGAACCTGTCCCTATTTTTTTTGCATGACTCTTATGAAACTAAAAATTAATGTTGGATGTCAAACATGTTTAGGATTAGCTGTTTGATGAGCTATTCTCCCACAAAACCAGTTTATTCAGCACATACAGCCACTGAAAAAACTGGCCTTACACTTTTTGTTTTGTGTTAACTTTGGAGGCTAAGATTTTTGTCACAATAGAAAAGAAAAGACATACACAACTTCTGTTTCATGTAGACTTTATGCACGTTCTTACGGATGTGAATATTTCTGAGCTCAATCTTTCAGCTAAATGTATGTAGATGTGCATTACTGAAATCTAGACCTACCTCTCTTTTCATGCTTAGCCCAACAAACATTTGTCTAACTAACAATTCCTCCTGCTGGATCTCTTTTGTTATCTGGCCATTCATTTCGAATTCCACTGAAAAGATAAAAATGCAGATCCATACGATTTCTCATTCATGTCATTTCCAACAATTTAGGTTCACAACATTGATCTAACTACATATATCACAAAGCATGAGTTAGTACCAGGGGCAGAAGGCTAAAAAAACATTACCTCGACTCTGCAAAGTATTTCTCTTGAAGTCGTACTCATCTTGCATATCCTCCAGAGCCTGAATTTCTTGTTCTATTTCCTAGAAGCAAGTAAAAATTGTACAAATTCAGCAGTTTGAACCATTGTATTTACTTAGTGTCTTTTAAAGGATTCAATATCAGCCCCAAAACCGTACAATCATTCACTGAGATGGTTTACCTGCACAGTCGTTTTCAAATTGTTCACTTTATTGCCCAATTTATTTTGCTGTTCCATCGTGGTGTGCAGTGGGCCGACATCAGGCTAAAAGAAAATTTACTAAGATGAATGATAAATACATGTGCAGGTTTGAAATGACAGCTGTACACTAAAAGCCTTACTGGACTTCTAAGTGCGTTTTCCAGTATCTTTCTCTCTTCATTCAGAGTGCTAGCTATGATCATTGCCATGTGAATAGGATCCTCCTGGAAGTGCTCCTAATGGGAGACAATAATAATAATCAATTAATTAATTAATAATATTAATCGAGACAATAATTTTAATTTAGAATGATGGATACTAATAGATATATTGAATGTAAAACTGTTGGAAAAACAATACACCTGTAGGTTACGTTTAATTTTGCGTATATTATGCTGCAAAAGGAAGTTGTTTCCTAGGTTGAGACGGCTGTAGTGCTCATCTAGTTGGTTTAGGAGTTCATGGAAACGCAGGGTTGCCAAAGATACGTTACTTGCTACTGATTCCCTGCAAACAACAATAATGTGATAAGTATACAATATAGAAATTCAAATTTGCCGCTGGTTGATACATTAAATAAATGAAAACAATTCTCACCAGTCGTGACTCTCAATCCACTGGCTGAGATACTGCCGGATCTCCATTGGAAAAGCCTCATCGTAAAGCTGGTCCACCTGCTCTAAATACAGAGAGTCCAGCAGCTGCAGCTGGCTCCAGAGTGTCATCTGAAGACAAAAGCACAATCGCGTATGAAATAATGCAAGAGCGTTTACGTGTAACATCCTGCCTGTGTTAAAATTTGTCACCTAGTACTTTGTTAAAGTGCGACTGTCTAAACATTTAGCATTAAGTCAATAATAATAGTTATTATAATAAAATGTGTTGTAAATAAGTGTTATAAAAATGCATGAATGTATTGATATTTAATCATTAATCACATATTCATAAAAATTGTAACCTAATATTTTAATTTATGGAGGATCGGGGCTGTGCTCTTCCTTTACAGTCACAATCTCACTAGACTTCACTTTATATAGTTAGGCTTTAGACAGTTAGGCTAGTCTTAAATACAGTTTCGTATGCATTGGAGTAAGGGTCATCAAACCCTTGTATTCATTTGCACTGATTCTTTCTTCAGATCAAGGTTGACCAACACAAACTCTTAATGTAAAATAAGATTCTTTACATTATTGGCGTTCCCAATTTAACAAATAACTTATAAATGGAAATCAATGGAACAAAAACTGCAGAATATACGTATAACCACACCTTATGGCACAGCAAAATATAATTTTAGAAACTGATTAAATTCTATTCTAACACATCTATTACAGCTGTATGGAGAATAATAATAATAAATATATAGACTACCATGTCTTGTACTCAGGTTTCATTACATTATAAACACTATATATAAACACCATACACACCACATATAAAAACTGCTTTAAATATTATAATTTTAAATTACATTCATCAATTTTCCCACAGCCTTCACAAAAAGGATGAACGCTTAGATAACATAGTATAAAATTACCTTTTAACATAGAAGTTGAGTCAAGGCACAAAAGCAGTATATCTCAGGATATACACAAGATACAAGTAGACTGTGTCTGCTTCAAACTATATCTCTTCAGTGACCCATAATGGTAAAATATGAAACGTTGACGCTGGTTACAGCCCCTATTGGCCCTGTAGGCCAATCGGAATGCTCCAATTACAATATGCAAATACAGCAGTGCTGAGAACCAATCACGTTTTAGTGCGTACGCTAAGCCGCGCTCCCTCGACGAAAGGCTGTTCTCGAGAAGCGCTGCCCTCCCTTTACAGTCTCGCTGATAGCAGAATAGGAACTGATGTGAAAACAGAAACTTAGCGAATCACTAGACTATTATTGAATTACGTTCTGTAACGTTAGTTAGATAAAACCCGCTCACAATCATCTAAGAAGCATTGATTATTATCTTAAAACACAAATGAGTAGGCATCCCTGATATTGCGTGGATGAGTGTTTTACGCTGATACTCTGTTTAGGGGGGGTTGTGAAACTCAAGGCACAGCCACCGGGTAAGCACGCGTTTTCTGAGAAAGCGAGACCTAAACAGAAACGAAACTTTTACGTCAATTCCCTATTATTTCACTACAAGCCACTGGATGTTGTAAGGAGACCCCTTGGTTGTCCGTGTGTGTGTGTGTTTTTGTATATAGAGGCACAAACGTATAGAAATAGATATGACACTCGTTTAACGTAAAGTTACAGTAAAAAGGATTTTATCAGGAGATATAAGTAAAAAAATTACACACATTTGTTGAAAAACTTGTAATTTAAGGAAGTGGTTATATTAAATGGAAATTCAGATGCAGATTTAAAGTGAAACAATCCAGCTAAAATCAAAAATCCTTTGGAAATGTTTGCTGATGTTTACGTTTTTGTTTACACACTAAAATTATGCAATTTCCTGGAGAATTATGTCATTAAGGAACCGAGCCAAATTGCAACCAATCCATTAAAAAAAAAATAGAATTTCAATAGAATAACCATTAAGGGTTTCCAAGCCTGTTCCTGATTTTTAGGATATAGACAACACTGTTGGGGCATTACAAGCAGGTCAGGTAATCAAATTACTATATGGCAAGTAACTTAAGTTTTTATTTATTGACCGACTAGTCCTCATTTTGAGAGAAGTTTCGGACGTACAGATGTGTGCTCTGTGTACACGTTACTGCAGGACTAAATGTCAACAGATTCAGTATCAGCTAAATAAATCCCAACAGTGAAATGCAAACTCAGAATATAATGCAAACCTGCAATAATGTGTTCAATGAAACAAATCCCATTTTATTAACCAGTGTCTTTGCCACTGACCTTTTATGATTCAATGCTATCATACAGATGAAGTCAACAATAACTTTATAGCTAACATTTATGCTTCATTGAATTTTCTATTTTTAAAGAGTGTTATTCTTCTTCTTCTGTATCCTACTCTACAGACGTGAATTTACTTGTCTTGAATTCACTGAACAAAATAAACTCAATAAACAAAGGCAGCCTCATAAAAAGCATTCTGGGAAACAGAAATCCTCATAATTTTCTTTTGATATTGGTTCCCTCAAAAGATTTGCATGAGGCTGCTATTTTATTTAATGTGTCCTGTAAATATAAGGACTTGTTAAAGTTTAATGTTCATTTATCTTCGAACAAACTATCGCTAGTAAATTACATACATTTAAATCTACAGTAAGTTACTGGCAAACAGCTGCGAATAATACTGACATTTCTACAGATATATTTTACAGTGTAGAATATTTGATGATAAATGGATTTTTTTTCTTTGTAAAGAACATTGTGGCAAATACTACAACAATGAGATCACAGTAATAAAATAGTTGACAATAAACCCAGAGGCTGAGTTGAAGTGATCAAATTTCATCATTGTTTACTCACCCTCAAACCTATATGAGATACTGTCTTGTGTTTTTGTGTATCAAAATTTGAAGACCGTGGGTAACCGTTGACAGAGGCCATTGACTCCCATAGTATTTTTCCCAATGCAAGTCAATGGCTGCCGTCAACTGTCTGGTTGAAAATATCGAACTTTTTTTACAACAGAAGAAAGAAACTCGTGCAGGTTTGGAACAAAATGAGGGTGCATAAATGTTCATTTCAGTTTTCATTTTTGGATTAACTATGACTATATTATATTAATATAGAATCTAAAATGATTTCTAACTTTTAAACAGCGGATTTAATATTTAACTTGGTGTAGTAAGACAGGGACATGAAAATGTACTCCATAAAATAATTTAGATTCATTTCAACTTATCAAGATATGACCAACTTATGATTCCTACTCCTGCCAACTGTTTTGTTTGCAGAAATTTTAGACAGCAGTATTTTTTTACGCTAAACCAAAGGGAATGAATTAGATATCAACTTTTTAACAGTAGCAGAAATGCCAAAGACTTAATGTCATAGTTTGCATGTCATATTTGCAACCCAAAAAAATCAAATGAAATGTCTAAAAATGATTAGACTTTAATGGATGTTTTTTCTTACTAAAGGGTACATATCTATATACGACAATCGAACACATGGTTAGATTCCTTCTGCTCTAAATTGGTGAATTCTATAGTATAGATGCTTCACATTTGCTGACAGGAAGAATGTGGGTGAGAGCCTTTTCCCATATCGCATACAGCATGCAGGATGCAGCCCACTCAAACAACTTCTCAACCTCATAATAGTCAGTGTGCCAGGATGTTGCATTCTATTTTAAGACTTCACGTTATTATTTCTAACAATACCATAGATGAACCATAAAATTCTTTATTTGAAAAAAAAAAAAGCTTCTCATAATATGTACATAAACATTAAAATAGGATTCACATTAAGGTTTGGGCAAATTTTACAGGTAGATGAGACCAGTCATTTATTGTACATAAATTGTTATAATGTTAGAAATATACACTCCGTCAGCAAAGGAAAATAGAGAGTGATGCGTTATTGTGGCATACAGCCAGAAAAGTCAAAAACAGCTAAAGAAGCCAAAATAAAGAGATGAAAATCCTTGAACCCATCCATAATCTTGGATCCAAATGAAATGTGCTTGTTGTCCTTTCTAGGGTGAACTCATCTGTAATGTGAACAAGGAAAACAGTGTCATGCCATTTTCTGGTAACTGAATCATGCTTTATCAGCTCTTCCCCAAATTACCCATAAATAGTCCACGTTGAGCATATTAGGGTTATGATGAGAATGAATAATGCAAGTGGTTGTAAGTCACTAAGTGTGATACTGATAACTGGAGTCAGATGTTTTTGCGTTTAATGCTCTTTGGATTATTCTCAAATCGTGATGGATGATCATCACATGACAGCAGCATTGCAAGCTTTAAAATATGTAAAAAAAAGTTACGTACAGCGCTTTCAAACTCAAAGGGGCTGAGGTGCTGGGTGATGATTTCAAACATTCCAGGAGACATGGGGGGTTCAGGAGAGGAACATGCATTTTGGACTGGACCACTGAGATTTGAGGACATTGAAGGAAAATCAGAATCAGTTTATACTATTCAGCAGCACAAAGAAACATTACAGAATCAAATCTTGATAGAAATTAGGATACTCACTTCCGACGGGAAATTGGTACTAACTGTGTCTGAATGTAAGGACAAACTGTGAATTGAAAGATAAAAAAAAATACATTTAGCTTTTTTACATATGATATTAATAATTCTGCTGTTTCCAAAACAAAGTGTCAACTGTTTTAGCAGAGCGCCAGGTCATGTTCACTTGATGTTTTGGACAATAGTGGCATGAATCCTTTTTAATTTGTGATAATTTTGCACTGATAAAGGACGACACAAACTACAAAAACATATTTTATTACATAAACAGTTCCTACTGAAATTAAAGAAAATACTTTAATTTTTGATTCATCAAAATATCCAGCATTAGCAGCTATTACAGCTCTGCACAATCTGAGCATCCGAGCTGTCAGTTTATTCAAGCAGTGACTTGATATATTACTCCAAGCCTCCTGAAGAATTGCCCAAAGATGATTCACACTGACTAGACACTATTGCTGCTCTTCAATAATAATGTTAAATTACTTTAATGTACAGTATTTGCACCAAAAAATGAAAATGATCTATCATCCAAAACCACACTTTTGTTTCCAGACTTTTAGAGGGCAATGTATATATATGCATTAAACTTATATTTTCCATTATTTAGGCACTTTAGTTTATAGTTTTAATTTTGGAGTATCTGAAGTATAGTTCTTAACTATAGCATTTTTTATAACAAGTCTAACATATCAATCATTACCTGGCCGATATTGACAATAATGATAAATAATTCAAATAAATCACATATTTGACCATCAGCTTTGAGATATAAATGGCTTAAGCAAATCCTGTCTCACTTCTGAAACACGCTGGTGAATGTACTCAGTATATATGATGTATATCCCCCCGTAAGATACGCCCCTGCTTCCTCTTAGGTGTGTGTGCCCGTTTCAATTTTTCTTTGTAATGGTAAAAAAAAGTAAGTGTAAACTATATATGGGACAAATCAGATACATCTGCAGATATCTAACCTTTGTTTTGCTGGCTGTTGTAATGTTTCCCAAAAGCCTCATCCTTCGGAATGTCAGGATAAAGGAACTTTAGAGGATTCTCTGGGACAACACCATCTGCAATGACCTTATAGTCCCGTATTATATCAGCGATGGGTAAGGCGTTGAGACGGTTTTTCGTGTACGGCTCTACAGAGATGAACTTTGGGTCTCCTGTCCGCAGAAAACATGTGTTCAAGATTATTAAACAACATATTTAATACAATAAAGACAAAATACACTGAACACCAAAACAGCCATGCATACTGTAAGAACAGCTTTTTCCCTCAGGTATTATTTAATCTGAACAATTACACTGTCAGCAGCACACGGAAATAAGGAAAATGTATTTACAAAAGGATAAAGGGCATCTGCAAAAGTTTGGAACGTCTCCAGACCGGAGTTTCCCTCAAAGACATTGTGTGAGTGAGTTACAGTTATTGCTTAACCTGTGTGGACTCGCACACAGAACACTGTAAACTGCATTGAAGAACTTGTTAATATTCTTATGTGGTTATCTTACAACTGGACACTTGTAACATACCGTCTCCAACATTTATGATCGTATATATGTTATTCTTAAAGAAATGAACGCCTACTTTTCTTCAGGCAATCCAAGACCTACAGAGTTTGTTTATTCATCAGAACAGATTTGAAGAAATTTAGCATTTATTTATGCAGTGAATGGGTGCCGTCAGAATAAAAGTCCAAGACAGCTGATTTTCTTCAAATCTGTTCTGATGGAAAAACAAACACATCTACATCTTGAATTGCCTGAGGGTGAGTACCTTTAGAGCTAATTGTTGTATGAATCTTTCCTTTAAAGTGACGTATTACAAACCATTTTCATCCTGCTCAACCCAGGTGAAGGTGATTCCCCCAAGATGACTTTCACTAAAGCGTAGCAGAAATGTCCCTGGCTCCTTCTCCTTCAGCAAGGCACGTTCCATCTCTTTACTTACAAATCCCATTATGTAGCTGAGAAACAGAAAGAAATAGCAGAATCCATTGAGAAGCAGAAAATGGTTTATGCAGAATGCATTGCAACAAGCAAAAACATTCGTCAGAATAGCAATCTCATTATAAATATGTTATACTGATAAATAAACTAATGAAGGGATACATGCTTATCAGAATAACGGAGCTAATGTGTGTTATATCTATTTATCATGCATCTGGAAGTGATAACGGGGCCACTGACCCATCAATCCAAACAGGAAGTAAATGCTTCTTGATAAGGTCCAAGATCGAGTCCAGCCACAGCCAAAAACTAAACGATTTTCCAGGAATGTTTTCCTGAGAGCAACAGAAAAACAAACAAATTGGATTTATATTGTTACAATTTGAAAACAGCAGTTTATGATATTTATTTAATATTACCTTCCAGAACTTGGACCAGGAAACTTGGCAGTCATTATAAGAAGCGTGTTGACCTTCAGAAACAATTAAAACACTGTTTAGATGGACAGCACACAATCCTCCAGTTTTACAGATAAGGCTTAAGCCTAGTCCTAGACTAAATGTAAATCTGAGCTGTTTTAACTCAAAGAAACTTGCACTGACTGACATTAAAACATGTAATGTAACACCAGTAATGATTTTTGCTAAGGCATGTTTATAAAAATTACTTATATGTCCTAATTGAAGTATGGCCTGATACTGACTTAGTCTATGTTTTATTGACATAAAATGACCTCCTCCTGTCCTATCGCCACCTTACCGTGGTGGAGGGGTTTAAGTGCCTGAATGATCCTAGAAGCTACATTGTCGGGGGCTATATGCCCCTGGTAGGGTCTCCCAAGGCAAACAGACTTGGCAGACCCAGACGTATTGTTAGGGTCTGTTGGGAATGTTTGGCAGAGCCCCCTGTCAGAGAGGTCTTCAACTCTCACCCACGATGGAGCTATGACCGGATCCCGAAAGAGGTTGGAGACATCGAGTCTGAGTGGACCATGTACTCCACCTCCATTGTTGATCCTGCCATCCGCATCTGTGGCCGCAATGTCTACGGTGCTTATCGAGCCTGGCTGACTCGTGGGACTCCAGTGGGCTAAGTGGTCTGCAGGCCCGGGTGGTTGTGGAGGTAAAAACTAGGGTCTGGCAGGAGTTCGTGGGAGACCATGGAGAACGACTATCAGTCAGCACCAAAGAGGTTCTGGCAAACCATCCAGCGCCTCAGGCTAACACTGTATACAGTGGGGGTGGGAACCTGCTGACTTTGACTGGGGACATTGTCGGGCGGTGGAAGGAGTACTTTGAGGACCTCCTCAATCCCACCAACATGTCTTCCACTGAGTAAGCAGAGGCTGGGGGCTCGGAGGCAGACTCGACCATCAACCGGGCTGAAGTCTAAGAAGTAGTTAGTTCTGGAGGGTTCATGGGAATTTGTTCAACCAGTCCACATGTGCTTTGTGGATTTGGAGAAGGCATTTAACCGTGTCCCTGGCAGTGCTCTGGGAGTATTGTGTCTGGGGCCCTTTGATAAAGTTCGCATTGCCGACAGTAAGTCAGACCTGTTATCGGTGCGTGTTGGAATCTGGCAGGGCTGCCCTTGGTATTATTTAAATGGACAGGATTTCTAGACACAGCCGGAGGTCAGAGGGTGTCTGGTTTGGGGACTACGGGATCTCGTCCGCTACTGTAATGCAATTGACGCTGTGGTCTGTTGTGGTGAAAAGGGAGCTGAGGTGCAAGGTGAAGCTCTCGATTTACCGGTCTATCTACGTTACTACTCTCAACTATGGTCATGATCGAAAGGATGAGACCCCCGATACAGGCGGCCAAAATGAGTTTCCTCCACAGGCTGGGAGGTCTGGGTGTCCCTGCTTAGACTACTGCTCCCGCGACCCGGCCCCAGATAAACGGAAGAAGGTGGATGGATGGACTTTCACATAAAGTCACATAAACCAACATGTTGATAGAAAACATACCTAGAAGTTTATCTCCCAGCATGTTAAGCTGTTCTTTGTTGAGTCCTCGTCCTGCAAAGCTGGAGAACTGCCAGCTGAGTACCTCTGAGAGTTGACTCCAACTGGCCCGCAAGGGGTTACTGAAGAATCCCAGGTTCTAAACAAGTCAGAGAAGTTCAAATAATACTACCTCCAGCCTTGCCACTGATTTAATTATTTTATAAACAAGATACTATAAGGCTAGACATCCATTCTTTGCATCAGAAGCTCACCTTTGGGTCGTCCGTAAGCAGGTTGTACCACATGACAGAGGCCCAGCCTCCTGGGAGCTGACTAACATTGGAGATGACCACCAGTGGCAGGGAGCAAGTCTGAACAGGAACAAAAATATAAAACTCATTAAATGGTATCAAAAGTGATGTTAAACCAACAACCCAAAAATAAATGAATAAAACAAATGATTATGCGCTATAATAATAATAAGTATTATTATTTTACTCAAGTTATTTATTAATGTCTTACAAAATTATAAGACTTTTTTTTTTTTTTATAAAAATATGTTAAGTTTAGAAATTGTAATTATGTACTGATATATAACGTAAATATATATGCATGTAAATATTTGCAAAATATATACTGTATGTGTGTATTTATATTTACATAATAAATATACACAGTACACATATGTATATTATGTAAAACCTTTATTTTGCATGTGATTACTCATGATTAATCATTTGACAGCACTAATAT
>JAUCNO010001888.1:6542564-6556697 GCA_032353835.1 Enteromius viviparus
TATACACACACACACACGCAGTATAAAATCACATAGACGCTATAACATACCTCAAGATCAATATCCAGGCCCTGCAACATCAACATGGCCTCAAAATTGAGAGAGTGTAACTCCTCTGTTACTGACAGGGGACCCTGCAACAGAGAGACACAGTATTATTACACTTCAATGCCAAGATTAAAGAATCAAAGTGTGAGACTGCCCTCTGCTGGTAAGATGCAGTATTATAAACTAAACAACATGACAAAAATGGCATCATGTAAACAGACTTGCCACTAGAAGAGATACTCTATAAAGTACACAGATATTAGAAATAATGCAGTCTTACCTCATTTCCTTTTCCTCCAGTAGGACACTTTCTCTCTTTCAGCTGCTGCGAAACACAAAGACCTCTTAAAACATCTTTGCTCTCTAAAAGGGATAGTTCACCCAAGAGAGAAAATGTTCTTTATGCTCCCTCATGTTCATTTACATAGTTATCACAGATGCCAATCTCACAAAAAGGACACACACACATGCAGTCTTCTGACACTGGGTAACTTCATGAGAGGAACAGATTAAGTTATTCACTTTTTGGGGCCATGGTCACTACCAACTGTCCTTGTATGGAAAAATGAGCGTGTGAAAAAAAAACAGAATGTGGGATTGGAGCAGTATGACTAATGCATTCTCTTACAATGGGTGAACTCCTTTAAATATATTTAACAGCTTATTAACAGTATTTCTTTGTTTGCGTGATAGAATTCAGAGTGAAGTACCAGATGCTTGAACTCTACAGAAAGACATCCAGTCGACTCCTCCACATCCATCACTTTGGTGTTGTTGGTGAGGATGAAGAACTGTCTGTTTCTACAAGAAAATATCAGTAACGTTAGCTTTGATATTTTCCAGTTTAGTCACATTTTCCACTGTACTGTAAATTACAGTAAGCCACTACGTAAAATAAGTACAGAATTTGGCTTGTAAAACACTGCCGTCCCCCTCCCCCTGCACACTTAGCTGAAAAACTCATATAGAGATTTGGCCTAAATAAACAACAGGAAGCTGGTTCTTCTGTTTGAGGTTGAGTGAACTCACACTTTGCCTGGCGGAAGGTCTCTGCACACACAAAAATAAAAAAAGGTGAAAAACATGGTCATATTTGGGTTAAAGGCACCTGTGATGCAAACAATGCAACAAGTGCATTTAATGTATATAGTAGTCATGTCAGTATCAGAAATGCCACAATATATATTCACAGTCTAAGCAGCATTCAAATCTACGAAATATTCAAGTTTGCTTATCATTTTTTTTTAAATCCCTTAATTAGACTCAGCATAGATTCAACATACGTAGATTAGCCAGTCAAAACTTGGTTTTTAAATGATTTAATGCAAAAATAGATAACAGCAACATGTCGTAAACTATTCTTCAATTAAATGTATTTGAAAGCAAAGCAAGTTCATTGACATCATCTTCCAGGAAGTGACATCATGCGTGGTAGGAAAACAGCCTTGGTAAATATTATGCAGTGTACTTTGGAATAGGCTGGTTTACCTCTAACAACAACAACGATAATAGTAATAATAAGCATGATACCTAGACTAAAAATATTTAAAATATTAATATCAACTTCAACTCTTCTGTAAGTTAAATATCATCCTCCATTAAGCAATGGGTTGTAACGGAATATATTAAGTCTACTATACAGTGTTTTGCTTTCTCATATTACATCACAAGTGTATTTCTTTTAATACGTTAATTAATGGTTGATGTATTGCATACTATTGTAACTATTGCAAATGCATTGCAATACATGAAAAGACCCATGTTATAAAAATAGACATCGTTCTGGAAACTTACTTATCAAATGTTGTCTTGACTTTGAGTTGATAATCCACCTCAGGTAATTTAACCAGTAATCTGAAATGACAAAAAAGTGAAATTAAATGGGCAATGATTGTGTTGGCTCAAAACCTTGTGAAAGTAGACTTGTTTACATGAGGAGGCTGTGGTTCATACCTGACCTTGGTGGTAAACTGCACCTGTGTTTTGATGATTAGAGGTTTTTGGGGGTGTGTAGGCATGCATGGCTGCTTCTCGACCACAAAGGAGCTGCAAACACGACCAAAACAGATTGTGCATGTTTCCTGGTCACCTTTCTATTGTGTTGCTTTCATCGAGTTTCACAGAGTGAACTGTTGTGCTTTAATTGTTTTACAAAAGCACATGAAATCCCTAAATGTTACCTTTTAATGAGGTGGTAGATGAGGTATTTGACTTGCTCCTCCATCTGTGGTCTCTGGAGAGGGATCGGATCACCCTCGTAAGTGACTTTCAGGATCAGTTCACCCAGTTTGTCAAGCTGGCGTTTAATCTGGAAAAGACTCTGGGCTGTCAGGGTAAACCTGTAAAAGTGATTTCACATGAGATTTAGATTTGAACAATCTCGTACTAACCGTAAAAACAAACAAGACCTGCACTAATCGTTTGGGGTCTGTATTGTTTTCGAAAGAAGTCACTAATGCACACCAAGGCTGATTTTGTTTAATCAAATATACAATAAAATTGTGCTTTTGTGAATTATTACAATTTCAAGTCTTGTTTTTAATGTTTTTATTATATATTAATATATATATAAATATTTTTATTTTATAAAAATGTGTTATATGTAATGTATTCCTTAGCTAAAGCTTCTTCAGTGATTTGATAATTTGATGCTCAAGAAACATTTGTATTATTTTGTGGAAGCCATGACACATTTGTTAGGATTCTTTGATAAGATAAGAAGATAAGAAGTCTTTACAATCACTTTTGATCAATTCAATGCATAATTGCTGCATAAAAGTATTGATTTACTTAAAAAAAAAACAAAAAAAAACTGGCCTTTAACTTTTAAGAAGAAGCATACAGGCCACGTTTTTTCCTCATGTATGTCTTTACTGCGCATTGTGTCTTTTTAGGCAACATTTAAAACAACAATCTGTTATAAACTGCTTAACTTAAATAGTATTGTTTTTAATTGTTATTATAAGGGCTTATACCAGTTTTGGAGCTGGTCCAGTCCTATTAAAACTGGTCCTCCGATGCAGGCGATCTGTTGCCTCCGTTTCCATTCTTTAAGCTCAGGGTTGAGCTGGGAGGAGATCAGGGTATCAATTTCCTTTATAACATCTGCAATCTTTGACAAAATCTCCTGCAAAGGTAAAACGAAGTACAAATATAGTGGCTACCAGTAACCAGAAAACAACAACATATATAGTGGCATCATCACACACCTGAGCCAAAATGTAAAGATGTGTGAAAACCACTCAAAGACACCTGTCTGAGGACAGGAAGTTCCCAGGGTGGTTTAAAAACTATAATACGGTCTAAGTAAACAAAACCTTGAACAAACAAGAAGAAAAGAAAAAAGCTGCAAAGTCGAATAAATGCAAATGAAAAACAGTGCAAAGTACTATAATTGTAGATAGACGCTTACCTTTCTTTTGAAATCCAGGCGGTTCAGTATTTCCTGAAGTGTAGTGACTTCTTGTTTCATGGTTATAGAGTTTCTGTCAACTGGATCTACAGGATATCAGAGGAGAATGTTTTCATATCACAAATCCTCTCATATGCCCGAATTGTGTGATTAAACAGTAGGAGGGGGGCATTTTTGGAAGGTGTCAACGGTCACACACTGGCTCACCTCGAAGTTGAAGTGTTTTGTAGCGAAAGTCAAAATCATCCTGCATGTCCTCCAGATACTTCACAGCCTGGTCCAGCATCTGATAAAAGCATAATGGCATGGGTCACACACACTTAACTTTTCATGTATCTAAACACCCATGGCTGTGTTGACCGATACTGGACGCAAAACAAACCTGAACGCTGCTTCTTATGACTGCCACTTTGTTGTCAAGAACTTTCAGCTTTTCCAAGGTGGCTGAGTTTTGCATCGACTTCTCCAGTGGTCCCTGCCATTAAACGGAAAAATGTATACGTCTAATACATGACAACATGAAACAAATACGCGTTTTACTAGGTCACAAATCCAGTCAATGCATTTATGATGTTAACTAGGTCACACTGAAGCACCTTTCGTACACACTGGTATGCTGTAATATTCTGTGAGTGCAAACTGAAGTTTGGTTAACAATATAGTTGCATGGGGTATATGTGGTTTTTGCACACTGTTTGTCATGCGTCTTGGCGGTACCTGTTCCTGCATGCTGGCTGTTGATAAGATGCGTCTTTCCTCCCTCAGGCAGTTACAGATAACAGCGGCCATGTGCAGAGGATTCGCCTTGTATTTTACCTGAAAGAGTGATGCAACAGCATTTACTGACTCGTGTCAGACCGGGAACTTTCCAAAGCAACACTGGTGGAATAAATGAACATCTGTCCAGCTTAAAGGTTTGTGAAAAGCAGGAGGACTGCTGGGTTAACAAAACAAAGTAGTGGAATCCCTATCGTACCTATTGTATACATTTTACTGGTGTTACGCAAAGGTTTTCAATTAATAAAACTTTAAAGATCTACACTAATTTTTGTATATATGTACAGTATGTGGCTGTGTACAGTAGTCAGCGTTTGAAGTAACGTTAGATCAAAAACAAGTTGATCAGAATGTGCTCTTGTAGGGCAACTTGGAGGAAAAAATTTTGATCCACGTCAACTACTTTATACTAGGGCTGGGCAATTAATCGAAATCGACATTCAGAACCTATAATTGATAAAATTTTTCCAGGTCAATTATTTCAATTACTTTACGCTTTAAAAACCGCGTGTGGAGTCACATGACCCCGCTCCATTACGCTACTGTACGTTCCCACCAGACGCGACTTGCGGGAATAAACCACGCTATTCGCGCGTAGTTGGACGCTTGAACATTTTCAGCCTCACTGCAAACGTATCCACAGAAGATACACTGTGCCATCGCCTTCACATCTTTCAAAAATGCCAGACATGTACAAGACATAACCTGAAAAGGTAAAATTAAAATTCATGTCCATATAGTGACATAACAAGATCACTAAGATAACCTCGTGCAACTGTTTTAAAATGTAAAAGTAATGCGCCCTTGAAATCTCTCACTTGTAATATGCGAGCATATTTACTGTACAAAATTTGTCAGTGAACTATGAGGGCCAAAAAAATCATAAACTAATCGTTCATTAATTGTAATCGAGTTAAAATGTTCAATTAATCAATATTTTGATTTTAGACTAAATCGCCCTGCCCTACTCTATACACACACACATATATAGTGAAAGTAGCTAGGTTCCTGGAAATCAAATTTCAAGAAACATTTTCCTGACCAGAAAAAACTCATCACCCTTTACAGGAATCATGAGGAATGTGGCGTTACAAGGAGTGAAGTAACCTTGGAAAGTGAAAGTTTAAACAAATATCTATTGATGTAAACGAAACATGCATGACGTCATTGAGAACCGTTTTATTTCCGTTAAAGAGTTTATCCAGACATTAATATGTAAAAGGTTTTACGGCAAGGACATTAAGTCACAAGATGCAAAAGCATCTATTAACATTATTAAAATGAATAATTAATATATTATTAAATATTGTTATAATAAATTTCCAACCTTATGCAATGAGCCTGAACGCCCTTTGAAAGCATAGAATGATTATACAAATCTGATATGAAACTGTACAATCATATATATATGGCACTTTCAATTTTTCCTTGAAGTGCACACTTTGCAGATTGAGGTTATGATATTCGTTCAGGGGTTTATGATATTTGTTAGAAGTTACGGAAAATAACAATCATCTGCTGGGTTCACTTGAACTTTTCTATTAGACAAAACAATATTGTGGGCGTTTCGGCTAGGTGTTTTCTGCAATATTGACAATGATATTTCCAACCGATGCAAGAAAAAAAAAACAGCTGCTGTCCTAAATACAGTCTGTGTGAAAAATAAAAAATGGTTTCTCCCACACCGTGCTTTGTCATTTTGTTTTTGGGGTGGCATACGACACCCGTTACAGACAGATGTCATTTTTTTTAACCATGCGAAACCCCCGACATTTGATTCTTCTGTGGAAGTTTTTTTCACATTTATCTAGTCAGAAATCCCCACAGCACCCACTCACGAAAAAACTGCCTAAACTAAAGAAATATGCACAGAGTTTTGCCAGTCAGCTTTTGTGAGCGAGACACCCTGAGCTCTTATTTTCTCGCTGAAACATTTACAAGAGTGTAGAAATGCACTCTACATTGAAACTACAGCTAGCACATCAAAATAGTAGCCTATGCTACAGTAGTCTACATGTCAGCCATTGCCCATAGACTGTTGATAAAAATTCTTCATCACTAAATGTGGTAAACTCTATGCGAGATAAGTGACCTAATGTGCTCTATATTGGTTAGGACTGTTTCCACAGAAGTCATTGAAAAGTTAAAAACAACCACACCTTCCGTTGTACGCAAGCTTCCGTTGACACAAGAATACATATTTAAAATAATGTATTATTACTATAGAGTTATGAATCACAACAGAGCTCTATATGCAACTACTTTATTGACTATAACTGTAAGTCCCGATCCTGACCATTAGTTAGTTTCCAGATAAACGATTATAGAAAATAAGAGCGTGCATTAGTTTAATAAAAAGTCACAGGATCATTCAAAACTATGCTTTGCTTTCCTCTCAGTTCTTGTTTTAGAGAAGACGTGTTAAAATAGGCATGGCACGGGCTGAACGAAACTATGCTTTAATAATGCACTTGAATAAAAAGGTGTAGAAATGATTTCTACTCACTAGCGAATTAAAAAAATTAAGTACAGCAAGTGACATTGAATTAGACGTGACATTCGGAAGGGTAAAGACTGAAACAGTATTTTCTAATAAAATGTACTTCAGTGAAATTTGTATATAGATTCGTGGATATAACAGGATGGCATTGCACGCCTGTTACCTGTATCTGATGAAATATTCTCTTTAGGTTGTGTCTGTGAAGAAAGTTCTGCTCCTGAGAGCACTGTCTCTCCAGCTGAATGAGGAAGTTATTGAAGAGGACCGTAGCCATAGATTCATGGTTGGAAGCTGTTTCCCTGAGGCAATGATGACAAATATGATATGAGATATGTCGCAAATGCATAATTTATGTTATGAACAACAAAGCATTTAAGGCTGGATGTTTTGTGTTTTTATGAAAACTGATTTAATAAACACTGAAAATATTTTATCCAAAAATAAGAAAAAGTTTTCATGTAATAGCTAAATACCAGTCCTGGCTTTCAATCCAGTTGGCCAGCACCTGTCTCAGCTCCATTGGAAAGTTGTCATCGTAAAAATAGTCCACTTGTTCGAGGAATTTTATATCCAGTTGCTGGATTTGTTTCCATTGACTCATAGTGCTGCTGGGAAGAAAAATATGATGTGATATTGCTTTATGCAATATGTAAATAAAACTGTTCTGTCATATGTTAAATACATTAAATCTAATTCAATCTAATTAAACAAGACCATCATCCTCTTAAGGTGACAGTAAAACAATTACAGCATGGAATAACAGCAACAAACCCCATCTACTAATAATTCACAATAGAGTATTACACAGTATTAGCCTGTGTGTTTGTATTAGCTGTTCGCAGTTCATATAATATTAAATATATTATATAGTTTCCTATATGTTTACTACATGTTAATTATAGCACGGTATACCAAGGTAAAGCATAAACTATTGTTTTGTATCAAATCATCTGAAATGTCGTTATGAAGCTAACACTATCGTGAACTTTATTGTGAAATTAAGATTACCACAATAAACGCATGCACAATATGTGCTGTTTATTGAAACATTACCACACACCATAAAGTAAACTTCAACAAACAACTCGAACACAACATTTTAACCTTGTTAGCTTAAAACTGAAACTAAGGTCCAAAGGTTTACCTGCTGCTCTTACGAGAACGACTCTCCCGAGAAGTTGCCACAATGCACCTGATAAACCCGATGTGTTCAGACTCAGAGTAACCAGCAGCCACGAGTTAAACCAGACGCAGTTCCTCAAGACTCTTCCACAGACACAGACCCAGCCCGGGGACTGAAGGATTCACACAAGTCTGGAGATGCGTATGGGCTCCCGTTTCTCTTCAGGAATGAGCTCCTTCAAGGCATGAATGTCACAGATATCTTCTCCAGCGACCTGAACGGGGAAACAGGTGGGTTCTTCAAGGAAATGTTGAGCACTTCGCGAACACGGAAACACTGCAGAAAAAAAAAAAACACAAAGGGGAAGTCCCTTAAAACCTACGAGACAAGTGTGTTCATGGGGTATTTCATAATGCCTGACTTATTTTGACTCACGTCTTCAGAGCAGAAGGAGCTGTTCACCTTCAGACTCTGGTCTTGTGTATAATTTATAATTATAGCTACTATAGTTATCTGTTAATTAAACATTAATAAACTTTATGCATAATTAAAAGGAACTTGGTATTATAAAATGTAACTTGAAAAAAGCCCGTATACATATAGGGGCCAAATTACTTAAAAATTAAATAATTATATACTTATATAGCCTAAATAAATCGATAAATACATAAACAACTACATACATAATTGTATAAATAAATATGTATTAATTATTTTTATTATTTATTCCTTTAGTTATTTATTTATTCCTTTATTTATTTGTTTATGTATGTATTTATTTATTTGGAGTGAAGGGAAGTAAATATTTCTAGTGTTTATAATATTGAGCCTATTTCATAACGTTTAATTATTTCTGCTAAATAAATAAATGAATGAAGAAATGAAGAACTGATTTAATTAATTATGTAATAATTAATTAAATAAATAAACATTTCTCTATTATTGCATTTATTTTATATATTTAATTATTTCATTATCTAATTTCGAGTAATTTGGCCGTCCATATATTAGGTCTATACACTTTCTTTAAAAAGAAAATTCATAAAGTATAATTGCATGTATTCTTTTTAAAGCAATAGCAAAATTAATTTTACTATATAGTTATAGTTTTAAAAATATATCATTTAAATTGTAACTTGTTACCATGTTATAGGCATACATTTTCCTCAGTTATTTTTAATTGTATTCCATGTACAACATATTTTACAGTATAAATGTATGATTTTAACTGAACAGTTTACAGTATTTTATATTTTTATATTTTACAGTATAAATGTATGATTTTACAGTTTAAGCACAATTTTAACAAACATTACACTGAAAATACTGTCTTTTTAAATATAATCTCCTCATAAATATTTCGTTAATTCAGAAGTTTTATTTCTTTTTCCTTAACATATTTTACCGTAAATTTGCATATGGTCTTTCTGATGCCAATTTACCAGTTTTTACCCTGATGGTTTTATTTGCTATAGTTTATTTTGTATAGTTGTAATGTCTAAACCGTGTTGTGGCGCCAGGCCGCGTGGCGGCGCTGTGACCCGGTGGTTTAGTTTCACTACAGGCGAAGAAGAAACGCTTAGCGGCCACATGTGATGAAGAGAGACAGAAAAACATGGTGGAGAAGACTGACATTCGCGTGGTTCGCTGCGGCGGCAGCAAAATAAACCTTAGCCCTCCGATCATCTCCACTGACTCCAGGTAACTCTTTATCCGCTAAATCACGCACTTCTAGGCTCTGAGTTTATCATCTTGAACATTGAGCGGCGTTGGAGGGAATTAAGTTGCGTGTTCAGTATGAGAGTGAATTAGTTAACGTTATGTCTGTCTGAACACTTGCTTAAATCACAGGCTCAAATGCATCTTCAAAGTGTGATGAACTTTAGTGATCGTTTACTGTGCTCATGAATGCGTTGTTGTTTTGTTTTCAAAGATACAGCTATTTCTGTAAGGCAGGTAACGTTCATCACTGTTCCAGACAAACAGCATGCGTATTGCTTTACAAAATAAATAAATGATGAAAGTCATAATAATACTTTGTTTGAGACATCACAATTCTACCCCTTACCCCTCCGTTTGGCGCGTTCACGTGTAGGGGTAGGGGTAGAATTGGGATTGGGCCTAAGTCCAGGTCTGGGAGGAGATCCCTCAGGAGACCATCCACCTCCTCATCAGGAGCATGCCCAGGTGTTGTAGGGAGGTCGTACAGGCACGTGTTGGGGGAATGTGAATGCCAGGTGTTAAGTGAAAAGATATTGTCCGTCCGTATCACTTAAATGTAAAGTTGTCTCGTGGTTGCAGGTTTGTGTTGTGCGTCTGTGGAGATTTGGTGAAGGTCTATAGCACACGCACAGAAGAGTTGCTCCATAGTCTACAGGGCCACACCAACCAAGTGACAGGCATCGCCTTGAATCCTGCCAATCACCTGCAGGTCTGTGCATCACTTCAGTTCAGTTGGACAGAGAGCATGACATAAGTTTTGATTAAGTTCGTTATGCCAATTAGCATTCAAATGAATTCTTAACTTGTTTTGCATTCAAAAAAAATGTTTGAAGTCAATATTAAATTAAAATGTGATTTATTTGCACATCCCTGACTTTATTACAGCAGAAAAATGTCTTAAAATCTTTCGTCATGTTTTTTTTTTGGACTGATTTCACTGTTAAACTTGTATTTTGTCTTTATCACAAAATAAACCTTTTGACTTAAAAGTTAACCTCTTGATTTCCCAATTAGATTTATTTATGAATGGTTTACTGTTACTTAAACAGCAGAATTAATTGTTTAATCTATTTATTGATTCTGCGTGCAGGTGTGCTCTTGCTCACTAGATGGCACTGTTAAATTATGGGACTTCATTGATGGCATCCTTATCAAGGTATGGTTGGTGTTGTGAAATACAAGGCTGCTATCTCAGTAAATATTTTCATTCTTTTCATGTGTTTTTTTATGTTTTCAGACCTTTATTGTTGGAAGTCCTGTGTACGCGATATACTTGTCTGAGAAACATGAGGGAGTTTTTTTTCTTCATATTTCCTTTACTTCAGATTTCAAAAAGGGTATGTATTTCACAGTGCCAGGTGAAGTTGTGTAGGAGAAATATAAAAAAAAAAATATATATATATTTTATAAGTTGATTTATTTGACTAATTCCATTCAAGAAATGAAACTTGTATAATGTATAGATTCATTCCACGCAGACTGATACATTTCAAGTGTGTATTTCTTTTCATTTTGATGATTATAACTGACAGCTAATGAAAACCAAATTCAGTATCTCAGAAAATACGAATATTACTTAAGACCAATACAAAGAAAGGATTTTTAGAAATCTTGGACAACTTTAAAAGTATGAGCATGTACAGCACTCAATACTTAGTTGGGGCTTCTTTTGCCTGAATTACTGCTGCAATGCACGTGTCATGGAGTCGATCAGTCTGTAGCACTGCTCAGGTGTTATGAGAGCCCAGGTTGCTCTGATATAGTGGCCTTCAGCTCTTCTGCATTGTTGGATCTAGGTTAGGCGAGTTCGCTGGCCATTTAAGAACAGGGATACTTGTTCTTAGTTGATAGATAAATCAACTTTTGCACAATGTTTTGTTTCATGGGACTGAATTCATTCAGACTGATGAATCTGTATGTAGTGTTCACATGATCACTGAATAAAGTGATCGGGTTGATGTGCACGTTTAGGTCCCAAGCTTCAAACTGGATTGGTTTCTCAGTGTGTGCACAAAATAACCACTCTCGCAAGCTTGTGCTTTATTTGTTTTAACAGCAGAATTAATATTAATCCATTTGTAGATATACAGTCCAATGCTGCTCATGAGAGTTTTATAATGACAGACCACACATTTACACAACACTTTATTCAATCCAATTACTAACAGATTATTTGTTTGCATATGAACACAGTCAGTGTTTTCAAGGTGGACTGAAGTTAACGCAGCCAATTAGGCAATTTTGTTTATTAAAAAAAAGGCGTCATTTTAATTGGGGGTGCACCAATCGGATATCGACCTCGATACTGAAAAAACAGCTTTTTTTCTTCCTCCATCACAGCCAGTTACTGTAAATATAGGTTGCAGCAGATCCTACGTCATTCATTAGCATCACGTGTGTTGCATGCTGGAACAGTTGGAGCATAAGCAACATGAAGCGAGCCAAAGTGTCTGCTGTGTGGACATCATTGTTAATTTCGTTGACCAATAATTTTCACCGGTGAAAACGAGACGATAACAAACGAAAACTAATTTGAAATGACTAAAACTGACAAATCTACTGACATTTTCGTCAACTAATAAAAATGAGACAAAAATGTTATGGAGGAAGAGATCATTTCAGAACGAATGTGCTGCGTGGTTCGGAGGTTAGATGTACATGAACTGTATTTATAAACTATACACTTGCTGCACATCTCATAAAACTCTCAATATGTGGGATTAAGGGAAGAGCAGGCATATGGATAAGTTTGGAGATGGAAGAGAAAACTCAATTCAGTCTGGTTTCTGAGTGCAGACACTGAAACACACACATAGCACGTCTCACACAGTGCGAGGAAGTTACTCTTGAATGGAGAATTACATGCACAATGATTTCAAATTGTCCTTTTTGACTCGCGTTCAGGTAAACGTATAGGTTACTTGCGTAACCACTGTTCCCTGAGACATTTCACTCGTACTGCGTCTGCTAAGACGCTATGGGGAAAACTCCTTTTCCCCCCTAACTGAAGCCTATTCTAAAACGCAGTTTTATCATTTACTAAAACTGCACGGTATTGGCCACTGTATAGGGACTTATTTTTAACCAATGGGCAAGGCCCTGCGAACAGCTGGCCAATGCTGTCGACCACACCCCCGGCGTGATATTTTTGCTCCAATGGCAGCAGGTGGCGCCATGGTGGTGTGATGGGCCGTGACCCGTGTCTATATAAGCCCAGGACACGCTAGCCATCTTCAGGTTAGTTCGACTGAAGCGACCGCCTTTCATAGCACGGCCCCGAACGCAGTACTTGTTCCATGTCTCAGGGAACAGTGGTTATGCAAGTAACCTATATGTTGCCTTTCGACATCTCACTCGTACTGCGTCTGCTAAGACACATGGGGAACACAGTACAATTCCGCCGTGCTGTAAAGTCTGGAATCTTGAAGCTTGCAAGCGGACCTAGGGGAACCCCACAGTCATCTACGTCACAAGCACCCTTGTCCAATCACTTGGAGGCTTAACGCCTATACCCACGGCAGTAACGCGGCCAGGAAACAGAATATGCAAGTGATGTTATCACAACCAAGTTGTCCCTTTTGAGAGCAAGGCGGTCAAATAGTGAAAGAACCCTGATCTGTGATTATAGTGCTGATAGAGAAACCCCGGCAGCTCATCCACTTCCGAGGCGGTGAGAGATGCGCCATCCTGCACCCCTATACTCTAATCTTGGTTTATGGAACAGGTGCCTGCTCGCGTGAACACTGTTTTGTCAGTCGTGGGGCAGGGCTTGGTGTTTTACTTACAATTACCCTACAGTGCACTGTCTGAAGCTGAGCCTCTATAACATAGCTTGGATAGCATTAATCTTGTAGTATCAAAAAAAACACACCAAATCATTCACTTATCTGAACCTCAGTATTGGCGTTTGTTAAATTGATTTGTTTAATGAGGTAAAAGTGCATGAAACAGTTGAAGGCCATTGCATTGGAGATTTTCCTGAGCTACGGTCTTTTTGTGTGTGCATGTCCAGAGAGTTTCCAGTTGGTTGCAGGACGTCTGCCCAAGTCAGCAGAGCAGGAGGTCAAGATCCAAGACACGTCTGCTGTTTTCAGTCATATCAGCTTAAACCCCAGCTGCACAGCCTTGGGTCGAGGGGTAAGAGCTAACTCAGCACTGTCGTTTAGTGTAGTTATTACATTCTTTTTTCTGTTTTTTTTTTTCTTCAAACCATTGAAGTATCTGTCTACAAAGCTTTGTATGATTTTGAACATTACTGTCCATCGATAGGCCTTATAGGCACAGAGTGTTAAAACATAGGACATGTCACCATGAATTTAAAAGATTTCTGAAGTGTAGGTGTTATTTGAGTTGGATTCACAAAAAGAATATCTTAATTTAATTCAAATAAACTATACACTTCATTTAAATAATTTGTAGCTGAAACTTCACTGTACACGTAAACCCCAGCATAACAGAAGACTAAACACTAAGACAGGGGTCACCAAGTTCGGTCCTGGAGGGCCGGTGTCCTGCAGAGTTTAGCTCCAACCCTAATCAAACACACCTGAA